>JAEIIM010012687.1:0-11816 GCA_018874515.1 Drosophila greeni | reverse complement strand
TTTACACTTTTGCTAGACTTTAAAAATCCCATTTCCATTGCAAAATAATCGTTTTGCTAGATGGCTTCCCGTCCACCTCGGCGACCTCGCTTAATTAAGGTCCCTTTCCGGGCAGGAATTTTTTAATTCCATAAAAACAAATACGAGGAGGAGCATTGGAGACAACCGTAAAAGCACAGCGAGCCTCGAACAAACATCCAACGAACAACGAGCTCAAAAAGCGACCATCATCAGCAGTCGGTTGTGTTTGCGCAGTCGTGGGTAAAAAATTCAAAAACATAAACGGAAATTACCACAAAATAGAAACCGCAGAGCTCCAGAACCAGAACCAGAGCCAGAGCCAGGGCCCGAGCCCGAACCGAAACCGAAACCGCTTTCTGGTAGCACATGAACATGGACATCCTTTGGGGTGCAGTGTCCTGGCTGTTTTGTTGTTATTTCGCCGCAATCTAGCAGGACAATCTTTTGATTAACATTCTTGGCTTTTTTTGGGGGAAATTAGTTTTTATGTTTATTACCTGAACCATTAAAGGGCGCTGACAATGCTCGGAGCGAACACGGAATGGACTTGTCGTAAGGGAATATTCCGGATCCGGATGATGACAGCGTTGATGTCGCAGAAGCAGAGCAAAAGAAACGATCCCAATCAATACTCCTGGCTCCTGGCCAGATGCCGAGCAGCAGCCACTTAATTAATGCAAATGGCGGCCACTCGTTGATTTTAATTTAGATTAGAGACTTATTATGTAAATCGAAAATTGTGAGAGCGAACGAAACGAAAGCAAACGAAAACGAAGCTCCTCGCAGCTCGATCCCCTTGCGGACATCTTCAATTAAGCAATTAAATTCGGTGTCACAGACTCATCGAAGTCACCTGGATTGGACAGGACGACAACGTGTCGTTATCAAATGTTATTCGAAATTAATAAATGTCAGGCCCAAGCCCAGGGACAAAAGGCAAACGAACACAGTTCATTTCGACCGAAAGCTGACGTTTTAATTAACTAATCATGCTGGCGAAAATGCAGCACATTTCGCCGGCTTACTTTTGCGCCAGGCCCGGTCGCTCACATAAATTGAATTTGCTCCTTCCGGTAATCGCATTTGGCAGTGTGTGTCCTGCTGCGATGGCGGCGGCGTGTCCATGTCCTGGCCAGCCTGCCACTGCAGCTGCTGCACCTGGCAGTTGCTCCCTGCTAAGCCTGCCCTTTGGCCATTTCGACGGTGTTTTGTGTAGTAAATCAGTCGGCATTATTTGTCACACAAGCACAGGCTTACGTTCTGATAACGAATATTAATTTTGCACCTGGCCAGAGGTAAGCAAGAATGCGAAATGAAAACTGCCGCCGGCAAACTTATTATGTCCTGCCCCCATAATTCTCACCAGTCAGGTTCGGTAATAAATTCAGAACCAAGTCCGGTGACTTAAGCCCGGGCGGTAATTAAATCAAAAGATGTCAAAATGGCTAATGGAAAACAAATATTTTCCATAATCGTTTCGAGATAGCTGGGCTTTTTCGACCGATAGAATAGATGAAATAAAACGCTTGTGTCATTTATAGGATTTAATATGTAGGGAATTTGTATCTTCAATTGGAATATTATTACAAAGTTATAAAGTTAATTTTCCCTTGTAAATTTATGTATTCTTCAATTGCAAAATTGTCGCAAATATTACAGAGGAAACACATATATAGAAACCAAATATTTCCTACTTTTTGTGTCATATTTGAAACCACAAATGAAAGTGTTTGCAATTTCGCACATACCCAACTGTTTGTGGTTAGCCGAAAAATGTTTTTGCTTTGAAAGAAATGGTAATTTCCAATATTGTATATTAATTAAGGCAGAGCCTTTAGGACTCTGCCCTATTGCCCTGTGGTTGCTGCAAGCTACAATTTACTTTAATTCCTAGAATGTTTCTAGCTACTTGTTTTGAAATTTGATGCCTGGCCAAGAATTGCAATTAAATTTGCACCACAAATTGCACAAATTGACATCGAAAATAAATTTCCTGCCAGCAGCAGTAACAAAAGACTGCAACTAAACATTTTTAACGACTCGCAGGACTCGAAGAAGTGTCGGCAGGAAGCGACTCCTGCGTTGCCAGCTGTTCGGTTGGGTTCTTCCCCTGGCCCGACGTTAAAGTGCATTATATCCTGTGACCCCGGGCCTGACTATGCCCCCTCTTTGCGGGCTGCCAGGTGAAGTTAGTGCTACCTGAAGTTTTAGACCAAGTTGTCGGCAGGCGCTTCTCGTGTTGCCTAAACAGATTAAGCCCCCGACACATGTGCTCTGCAATTTTACGCGTTGCCACCCAACCGCCGAGCCATGGAACCACCGAACCGCCGCAAAAGGCCCACCTCCGCATCCTGGCAGCCCAGGCAGCCAGGCATCCTGGCCCGGGGGCTTCGCATAACCGCCGCATTAATTCCTAGTGCCAGACACCTTTCTCGTTAGCGGTTGCCCCAACTTATTTAATTTCACAGAGTCTCCGCCGCGGCGCCTCAACTTTGCTTGCTTTGAGTTTTGCGTGCGCGGAAAATGTGCACTTGCAGGAAAATCAAACCAGAAATTAAGCTATTCAACGCGATGAGCCATTGGTTTTTTATATACAAGTTGTCTTATATTCGAGGAACTATAAATATATCATTTTGAAAAGTAAAAAAAATTTCCTAGAATTTATAGAATATTTCTTGCGGTCAATAGTCCAAGGTATATCATAATAAGTTACATATTATTAAAAATCCATCAAAGAGTAGCTCTAAGCTTAAAAATAATTTTATTAAAAATTAGAAAACGTTTACTTATTCATCAATAAAAATAATAGTTCCACCTCAGCTCTAACATTGAGTATTACTTTGTTTTTCCTGCGTGTAAAGCTTAGCAAATGGAGGCGGAAGATGGAAAAGCGGAAAACCGGCGACCGATGTGGGTCAGGCGGGGCTCGGGAACAAAGTTAAATAGCTTTAGTGTGTTTATTCAAATCCCAAATTGTCGACATCTTGTTTTGCCGTATTTAATTATCGAATGCATCAGCAACAGTTGCTGCTTTTCAGTGCGACACTTGCTCGAACCCCTCACGTTCATCGCGACCCTCAGGCGATGCGGGCTTTTCAGATTTTCCCCCGAATTTCCCGTGTATAATTTATGGTCTGCGAGGGATTTGCACGCGGCCTTAGTTAAGGCTAACGAATGCGCATACGTGCGCTCACGTAGCGGGAAAGATAAGGGCAAAAACTATGTAGTATGCCGGATGGATATCGAGTGGAGGCCAGGCCGAACATGTTAACAAGGGATTTTTGAGTCAACCTTAAACGGTGGAATTTAAGGCAACATCAACTCGCAGGTAGGTTATTTCCCCCCAAAACGTCGATTGAGAAAAGAGATAAGGTATGATATACACATGTTCATCGTTATCAATTTTCTGGTTTAAAATTCACAAAGTATAGACCATAATTTAGTATTATCGTTATGGGTTAGGTGAATCAAATAACTCACAAATTTTAGACGAGTCGCATATGTTTTCAATCGCTTAAGCCTTCTATACAAAATAAATTTGTCAAAAAATCTACAGTTCTTAATCAATTCCATCACATTACGTAGATTCCATTAAATTATTTAATGTTCATTACAGCATTAACATAATTGAATTACTGGAAAAATGCCTGCTAGCCAGATTGCCACTCCATATGGTTGTGGATGGATATTTCAAATTCGATTTAGTGAGTCTTCTGGCATTTGTTGTAATAATTTTATACATTTCATGCAAAGCTGAACTCCAGGCGAGAGTAGAGTTCAAATTCCATTGTCGGATCAGAGGGGCACTAACTGCTCGGGGCATAATTAAACGCTGTGGAATTTCATTATAAAATTCGCAGACATTTGCCAGATGCCGGGCGTTTTACATTTCCGCCGACTGCCTCTTTTTGGGGGACGACCGTCAACTCCTTGAGGGCTTTCATTGAGAACAAATTTGCCTCCACTGCTATCAAATATTTTCTTTAAGTTTCCTTATACTCAGCCAGGGGGTATCCCAAATTGCTGTAGTGGAATATCGGAACCATGTGCCTAGAGCAGAGTATTCCAGCTTCGCCTTTAAAGTTGAGCATTCTTTCCTGTTACTTATATTGAAATTTGCTCGTTACGCGGTAATTCTACTTGCGAAGTCAGTTCGCCGTACACACAAAATCCAGACTTGCAGGATATGGGGTTTTCCCACTGTGCGGCGGTCTTTGGACCGAGTTGATTTTTCACAATTTCCGGTCAAGCGAGAGCTGCCCCGGCAACAAATGGCGGAAACGTAATTTGGCTCTTGGCCATTATTTTCGGTTCTGACCGCAGAGCCCGAGCCAGAAGCAGTGCCTGAGCCATATCCCGCCGAGGACGGGGGCCAGAGCCTCATCATAATCGAAGCCACGGAATTGAAGTGCTGCGGCAATGTGGTTTCCGCTGCCAGCTGATTGGCTTCCGTTTCCGCTAATTTTTGGGATACTTGGCGCCGCTTTTGGCCTTTTGTAGCTGCCCTTTGTCCCTGGCCGACGATGAGTTGTTATTGTTTTGAGCCGGGCAGGCTTCAAAGGATCTACGGCCCAGTTGATTAGGTTCGAAGCTCATTTCGCTGATAAAGTTTGGCTCACGGGGAAATCGATGGGAAAATGGGATATCGGTGGATATTGAACAAAGGTTTAGTGCTATTGGTATTCCCATCATTGTCTATGCTCGACTAACAGCACTTTGTATCTACATTAGGATTTTTCAATATGAATACCATAGATTAAAACATTAAATGAAAATTAGTAAGCTAAGTAATCGCAACTCCAAAAAAATGTAATTTAAAAGTACTTTACCACCAATTCCTATGGCTTAAAGATAATTATTCATATGAAAGCATGAAACATACTGTTGAAAAAAAAATCAGCAAGTGTCAAGCGCTAAAAAAATCCCTTTCGGTTCATCCTTATATCTTCCGTCGGATTCTCTTATTGCCCCGCATATTCGCCGTGTCTAAGCAACATCAAATATGCATTCGAGAAATGGAAGTTTAAAACCTTATTACTGGCCCTGGCTGGGCGGAGGGGGGCATTGAGCGGGGAAATATAAATATTTTATAGCGAAAATATTGCAGCTCGGACAGGGACAATGTATGCACAACTGACCCGGGTCCTGGCAAGGACACAGCTTGGACTTGGACCAAAATCTAAATGCCTGCTCGGAGCCAGAGCCAGCAGCGCTCGCCCGTTCTCGTCCTTTTTTAAATTGTGTAACAAATTGTTCCCCGGGGACGAATTTGGATTAAGTAAAAAAGGGTTTATTTACGATGCCATACATAACGGTCGTCCCGGCTGTCCGACCGCCTTTCTTGGCCCTTTTTTTTATTACGTGCCCAATACTCAATTTGGCCATATTTAAATTCATCGTCTATTCCAGCCAGCCGGCGGCCATTTCGTATGCACATGGAGGCGAGTCCAAGTGCGGATCCGAGTCCCAGCTCCCAGGAGCAGTAGCCGGCAGATCTATTGAGTGGTTATTCGAATTGAACTTTGAGGTTGAATTCGCTTCATTTTTATGTTATTTATTATGCCCAAAGTTGGCCCCCAAAGGCACTCGGCTCTCAGTGTGTTTGTGCCGAAAGTGTTGAAGTAAAATGAAATACAACCCGTACATAGCCCGGAAAAAAAAGAGACGCTCTCAAAATGTTTAGGCCGAGATATAAATTTTGGCCAAAAGGTAGGTAAAACTTGTTTACACAAATTTCTGCCGCTCCTTCTGCTTCTTCGTTGTTCTTGGCCAGCAGGCGCCGCCGGGTCGAACCTAAGGAGTAGCGGGTAAGCGGGTAAATTTGCAAACAATTTAGTTGCGACGCGACGAGCTGGCATCTTGATAATATTTCGATTTATACCCCGCATTTCACTCGATTTGGACAGAGGCGTCGCGGGGGAATGGCCAAAAGGATATGTTTAGACGGCAAATGGAGACCATATAAGGAAAATGTACACTTCAGGAGCTGAATTCCATATTTTTATATCTAATTTCTGATTGCATAGCCTTGAAAATATTTGGGATTATAGTGTTGTTATTCTTTGAACATTTTTAAATTGTATAAAATATCTCTTAACCCTTAAATAATTTTTTTGCCGCGTGTAAAATGAATTCTTTGTTTTTACTTGTCTCTGCAGAGAAAACTTTTCGGTTGAACTTTTTTTGCGGTGGCCCGCCCACAAAACCAAACCGAACGAAACCAAAACCCCGGGCCTGTCACACACGGTAAACTTCAAACTGTAACGAGTCGGAACTGATGTCACCTGAGCTGGCTGCCGAGGCTTTTGCGCTCAATTTGACAGACAGCAGTGGCTTGGATGATTGCGGATGAGCTCGTAACTAAGTTTCGCAACGGAGACAACCGGTCCAGGACCAGGAACCCGAACCAGAACCAGGACAGCCTCAATGTCCAATCGAACGAGTTTGATGGATGCGAATGATTTCCACAACAATAATTGTCTCACAAATAGAGAGCAATATATAACAATATAATGCTAGAAATTACCCCAACAGAGCCTTCTATTACGATGGATCGTACGGTTTTTGTTTAAATTACTTTAAAGCACTATTTTATTAGGGAACAGGGGAATAATATTTGCTCTTTGCTTAACGATTATTACTCACTCACCACTTCTGTTAATTTCATTTACAATCAATCATTTAAAATAAAAATAAATATGGTAAAAAATATATATGATTGGGTTTTTTGTGTTAAAATTCAACCGTAAACAATCTGTAGGGGGATCACTGAAATAATCGCTTAAGTGCCATTCACTCAACAATCCACTGGCGAGAGATAAGAAAATCCCAATATTTCTTTGTAAATGTAGCTGTATAAAAGCATCTCAGTTCATTCTTCCCCAAGCATTCAATCTGTTCAGAAGTCATGTCGGGCTTTAATTTATTCTCAATCTTAGTCATCAACATTTTAGCATGCATATACGCGGAAAAAGTTTGTGAAATATCAACGATTTGTGGCAATGCGGCATCAATACGATCTCAGATGATTGCAGTGCGGTAGGAATATAATATTAAGGTTTGTTTTTCAAACAACAATAACAATTATCTATAGTGTCGAGCAGGAGAGACATGGTGAACTATTGGACGACTTGACCCAGAAACTGGACAGCTGCTTGGCTAAAACTGGCGTGGAGACGAAGCTCTATGGCAGGAGTTGCGCCGAACCTTCGGTCCTCACGCAGAACAGTGAAATCAATGTGGTCGTTGTGTCCGAGTACAGTAAACACCCCTTTGTGGTGGCCTGCGATCAGCTGAGTCACGGTGGCGGCTGGACAATAATCCTGCGACGTACTGATGGAAGTGAGGACTTCTTCCGGGACTGGAATGACTACAAGAATGGCTTTGGAAAGCTGGAGAACGAGTTCTTCTTGGGCCTGGATAAGCTGCACGCCATAACCACGGCAGAGCAGCAGGAGCTGCTGGTACTGCTCGAGGACAACGAGGGCGATCGGCGGTACCAGTTGTACGACAACTTCAGGATCGGATCAGAGGAGAATGGCTTTGCGCTGGAGTCCTTGGGCAACAACTCGGGCAACGCCGGCGATGCCATGGCCACCCATCTGGGCCAGAAGTTCACGACCAAGGATCGGGATAACGACAAGCACGCCACGGTCAACTGTGCCACTAACTACAGCAGTGCCTGGTGGTATAATGCCTGTCATCACAGGTAAAATCTGAATTTCTTATGTATTCATTCACGTAATTTATTAATGACGTTGTTTTATTTTATATTAATTTAGCAACTTGGCGGGCAAATACGGTGATAACACTCATGGAAAGGGCATCAACTGGTATCAGTTTAAGGGGCACACCTACTCGCTGAAACGTGCACAGATGATGATAAGGCCCAAAAGGCAGTGCCACTAAAATAAATCATAATAAAACATTATCATTTCCTAGAATTTTTGAATAATAATACTGCAGTTTTGTAAGCGGTTTAAATTGTATTTAAAACACAAAATCATATCGACATAATATTTCTTACTTTAAACCCTTTTCGAACTTTACTTATTTATAAGCCTGGGGGCTGTCAGTGCGGCTGATGATTAAGTAATTAGCGAAATCCAGGCGAACGAGGCCAATTAGCTGAAATGCGGAAATTAAGCACACATCACATTAGCCAGCGATGCGATCAAGAGGAGGTTCGAGGACTCGCAGGACTCGAAGGGCTGCTGCTGCATTTCTTTTGCCGCCTTTTTTTGTTTGGCAATTAGCACGCCCCGCCGCACTCGCCATCGCATCGCAACTGGGGATCCTTGGCAGCCGCATTCCTGCCGCAGAGAGTAAAATCCGGATCCGGCAAGGAGCTGCATAAAGCGCACATTGAAAATTAATTGCGCCCAGCCGGTGCACCTAAAGAAATAAATATTTAACATCTATATAAATTCAAAATTGGGAATGCAGAATTATTCATCTTTTAAGAAATATAACTTTTCTTTACCTAAAATAAAATATATATAAATTTTAGCAGATAGAAAGCAAGGTAATAATTTTTGTCATATATCTTATATCTAATGGAAAAGACTTTTTTTCGATGTGTATAGTCCCCTTGGTGGTGTATGGGTTTCCAGGTACGTGCGTGAGCAACAAACCGCAGGAGCAGCCCATGGAGGACACCCCTTCGCCGTCGCTGCGGTGGCCGCGTGGTTCGCCTTTTATGAAAAATTAATTCGCTTTTGTACCGCAATAATATTCCCCTTTATCCGTGAAAATTCCCCTTGACTGTGCTGGCAACCGGAGCGTATGATTAATTTTTTGTCCCGGTCTGAACAAAGTGTTGCCTCGAAGATTTTTCGGTGTTTGCTGGGCTTAAGTGGCTCTCCATTCGCATGCCAATTAAACTCCATTGGGATTGCGTAACAAATCTGCTTAAAGTTTAACTTTTTCACATAATTTAATCTTTAATAATAATAATAATAAAAAACAATAACTAAAAGTAAAAAGTAAATAAAAAAAGGAACATTTTGGATACAAGTATTCTTGGTTTCTATAACCTGTGCCATGGCAACTTTTACGAATTCTGTGCAGGCAGCAGAAAGTTCTTCTCTTTCATCACATGCCACCTCAGGAGTATTCCCGCACCCGAACTTGTTGTAATTCCATAAAACTTCTCGGTCTGTTTAGTTTTGGCACAACTGCAGCCCAAGTGCAGCAGCTCGGCCAACAGATAGAATCGCTTATTTTCGCCACAACAAACAATGCATATTTCGCAACACCACAATGGCAACAGCCAGGACAACGACGCAGCCCAGCAGGATCTTGGGGAAACTTTTCACGAAGCCACCACCCAACCCCCGCCACCAAACGTCAGGGGTCTTTTTCGGAATTTTTCCAGGGCACATTTCACATTAGGCCAGGCAAGCCGCAGAAAATTATGCAACACAATATGAAATGCATTTGAGAGACAAGTGAATCTTGTCAAGTGGCAGGCAGGGCAGCCGCCGGAGCGCCAGGCAGTCTCGCAGAGCACTTGAGTCGGTGCTTTAATCAAAAGTCAAATATTTCATGCCAGCCGGACAGGCTCTGGAAAATCTCTCGGTCCTTCGCTGGGTGGGTGTGTATACATCTGGGGTGTGCGGGGAGTCTGGGTGAGTGTGTGTGTGTGGAGCATCTGCTGTCGGGATGCAAATGCAGCCGCCGCTAACCCGCACAATAGACACCGCCAGTGCCGTCAACGCCTCGTCTTCCCTACAAATTTTTACAACTGAGAAAAATTGTTTGCAAAAATGATTAAAGCGTTAAAGGTACTCTTTTGTTTTCGTTGTTTATATATTTAATTTGTTTGTAAGATTCACAATACAATATATTTTTTATTACGTTTTTAAAGTATATATAAAAAATTATAACACTAGAATGAACATTTCTCCAAGTGTGGCATAGTAAAAGGCAGTAAAGAAGGCGTGGGATGGCCCGCATGCCTGCGCACTTGCAGCCACTTCGGATGACTCCTGCTTGGCTCATGACTCCGTATCCCGTATTCCCCGGATCCCGTCGCCCGGTACCCTTAACCCGTATCCCGGACTCCGCCTCCCGCTCCCCAGTGCTGACTGCTTTCATGGAAATTACAATTTTGCAGTGCCGCCGCCGCCGTCGTCGCCGTCGCTCTCGTCGTTGTCGCTGCTGCTACTCAAGTAAATGCAAATATTTCTCATTTCTCTTACGAAAATTGTCAAATGTATTCAAAAATGTGCGCCGCATGCGAAATCTTTTTGAATATGTATGCCCTGTCCCTCTCTATACCCATTCTTTATTTGGATTCCAATGCAAATCAGAGTTGCAGGGATTTTAGCTCTTAAAATTACATGACCGAAGCACATGAAATTGGCTCTAGCTGCGCAAATACATAAGCTTCTTTACTTTAAGTCTGAAGGATGCACATTGCCCTTTGCAATATTTATCTATTCAGTGCACAACATTCTGATTCCACTTTTACAACATATATCTAGGCAATTATTGAATATTTTGGCCGCCTGACCACCTCGGTTAGATGGAATATAAAAATCAAAACTGCGGTTTTTGGGGAAAGCCTTTTTAATTAAAAGCTTAATTAAACTAATTGCTAGCAAAAACAGCCGCAACATAAATTTGTATAAATTAAAACTAAGCAAAAGAAACCGCTTCCCGATTTATGCATTTAATACCAGCGTGCAAAATAAATAATAAGGATAATTAAATTAGATTTCCATTTTAGAAGGGCTTCTTGGGACCCACCTGGCGTATACGTAATCACTCTGGGTATTTAGGAGTGAGGAAGAGATTTTTCTTCAAGTTACGCTTTTAGGGTTCGAGTTAATGTTTGGAATTTTACGACTCTTCCGAGACCCTTTTAAACTCTTTCAGATCTCTCGGTAAAAGGGTTTCCCTGTTGGACGCTGCATAATTATCGTAATTAAAATTTTAAATGGTCTTCCATACAATTTCATTTTAGGCCGTGCTCAAAAACCTTTTAGTCAGAGGATTTTGTACACTTAATTCGTTATATTCAATCACATTATATGGGCTAAGCTTTAAAACTGTGGCGATTAATTTCAACTCAATTTATGATTATTTCCACACAATTACATTGCCTAATTGATTTCCCATTCATTCGCAGCACGTCAACGAAACAAAAGCAAATGAAATAAAAATACAGACAGAGCCAGACGCATAATTTGCTGGTATTTTCATTCAGTTTGTTATTCATTGCCACAGAAACAAAAACACCATAATGTTCGAAGTGAATGCAAAACCGTATGCAATTAAATAAGTTAATTAAAGCAACAGCAAGACAAAAGAAACGAAAACAGGAGATACGTAATGAGAGGGTAAAAAATATATTGCATAAGGGAAATACGATAAACAAATACCAGGCAAGCCATGACTTCAAATTACTTACTTGAAAATACATATAAGAGGCAAGCTAAGTTTGTAATAAATCCAATTTGCATTTGTTTTGCTCCGAAACTTTGCCAAGCGGCAAAAAATGAAATATTTGTTATATTCGATATTCAATTTTGCAATATTTATTGCGAACATTTTTGTATTTCTGGTAACAATATTTACAGCCATACTTGGAAAAGTGTCGAGTAACTACAAAATGCGGCAAACGAAAACATAAAATATTCGCACTCTGCATGTGGCTGCATCCTCTGCCAAAGAATTGATACACATTTTTCATATTTTCGCACTCCCAAAAGTAATAAATACAATTTGGAAACAAATTCTTATGGGATTTTTATGTTATGCTGCATTGAAATGCTTCGTTGAACTCTTGC
>JAEIIM010012679.1:0-31773 GCA_018874515.1 Drosophila greeni | reverse complement strand
AGTTCTTTAAGCCAAGAAAGTGTTAATCAGTTAATATTTTTCAACAACTTTCCACTAACCTTAAGTTTCAAATAAATTCACAATTTTCCTTAATAAAAATAAAGTCAAGTCACTTCCCCTGAAATAATATATATTATTGTCCCAATAGAATATAAACATTCAGCACTTCCCCCATTCGCCTCGCGTTAATTAAAGTCCATTGAAAGCTTGGATCTGCGACTGTTTTGGGGATCGAACCGGCGACGGGGGCCCCTCGCTTTATTATTATTACTTTTGATTAAGAAAATCACTTCAGCTGCATTTCCCGGCTGGGCAGTTCATGCTGGTGGTGCCTCCGCTGCGCTCGCCAAACGGAAGCCAAAAATAAATTCAATTAAGTATAGTTTGCTGCCGGTCCGCGTGTGCTAAATAAAGCCTCTGTCTCCGGACATTCGCCGGGGGTTCGGACTTGGATTCCGAGTTCGGGTACGGTCCTATTTACCGTTAAGTCTGCCAACTGTTTGCAGCCGCAAATTGTTTTTTCCCGACGCACGATTCGATTTTTCATTATACATATTTCATTGCATTCCCGGCTTTTGCGGTTTTCCCCGTTCTACTCTCGTACCGCTCTCTGTCATTTGTGCGTGTTGGGCCCTTGAGCTTGGAATGCTTGGCTGCGCCAGGCCCAGCCCTCGGGAGTTGTCTCTGCCTCGGTCCCAGGCTTCAGACTTGGTCCCAGTCTCAGTCTCAGGCCACGGAATGACAGCCATATTGCTATATCTGCTGTGTATCATACCGGGCATACCCCTTGTCCGCTGTCTACTGCCCGTTACCTGTCCATTGCGGTTTCTGCTGCGTTTCACCCAGCTCCGGGCTTCCGTTTCCGTGCTCGGGCCAAGAGGGCGACACAGAGAGAGAGCAGTGAATATTTCATGCAGTCGGCCGGGCCGGCAGGAGCGAACATAATGCATGGGAACTCGCTCAACTGTTTCGCCGGCAAAGTGTTAACAAAATATTTACCAGGACTACAGTCGAAACCGAAACTAACTCTGACATTCGTATTGATTTTCCTTTGATATATTAAGCCGCATCAACTCGGGTTTCGGGTTTTCCTGTTCTGTTTCTGTCGCTGGTTTCTGTGTAAATGAAGTCATGGCAAAAGTTTTCCCGCCTCTCCGCCTAATTTTTTGTTGTGAGAGAAAAAGTTTTCGTTTCGTCGCTTTTTGCATTAAACATGAAACACATTTTGGGAGCGTTTCTTTTTGTATTTTTCCGGTTGAATTTAATAGTGAAAAGTGTAGACAAAACACGCAAGGAGCCGGGAAAACTCGTGTCCCCGAGCCGGGCGCACGATTCATTCAGGGCTCCCTCCATTTTCCTGCCGCACATATTGATTATTTCCCTTGCATTTTCCAGGTACGGCGGCATCCGGAGCACCTACCAGCACTTCGGGCCGCAGGGCGGCCAGGACTCCGGCTTCCCGAGTCCGCGCAGCGCCCTCGGCTATCCGTTCCCGCCCATGCACCAGAACTCCTACTCCGGCTACCACCTGGGCAGCTATGCCCCGCCCTGCGCCAGTCCGCCCAAGGATGGTAAGTAACCTTAAGTCTTTGGGGACGGGGAAGCACCCTCTTCAAGATCTCCCTGACCACTGACCAGTGTCCACTTCCTCGTCCACGAACACATTTTTGGCGACACTTGAACTCGAGAGCTCTGCGCTCGCTCGCTCCTCGAGTGCCATTGTTGTCGTCGTCTGCGGGTTTGTTGTTTGCTCGTTGACTTCGAGTCTCCTCTCGGACTTGTCTCAATTAGGCTTCACCTGCAGCCAAGTGTGAGCACAAGGTGTCTTTCACTTTCATCAGATGTCAATTTCAATGTTTGGATACGCATCTGTTATAAAATCCACTCGTGAGATACGTTTACAATGAAGAATATTACTTAATAGGATAAATTGAGAGTTTACTCAGAACTAAGCTCTTAAAACTCTGAATAAGTCTGAGAGACACAAGAGTCCAGTTCCTATTATATATTGCTGTAAATAAATTCTCTAAATATTATTATTTTTCATCCCCATAACCTCAACCAACTTACAATGTCGTTTCTGTGGGAGAACTGTGCAACCTTTTTGTTTCATATCCACGTACTTGCAATTTTCCCAGTTTTATTTATTTTTTATGTCTTTCCTTTTTGTTTTTGTACTCTTTTCGTGTGCTGTATCTTTTTTTTGGTAATTTTTTTCCCAGTCTCTGGCATAATTGCGCGCTTGACTGTGACAATTTTGTTGTTGCGCCTGCCTCTCGTATTTTGTTGAACAATTTTGTTGCTATTTCGATGCGTTTTGGTTGAGCAGTTTTCAGGTTTTTTCGCAGTGAGTGAAAAGCAATTCATTTTTTAGCCATTGTCGCGGGATGTGAACAAAAAACGCCAACGCCACAGCTACAGAAACAGTCACAGCCACAGCAGCCTCAATTGCTATCTTTGACTTTCGTCGCTCATACGCAACGTGGGCCCCAACGTTGACCTTGATGCACTTGCACTTGAAATCGCCCAGAAGAACAGCTGATCGTTAGTCGCTCTTCGGCGAGAAAGGAGTCCCCGGATAATTCTTGCCGCTCGCCAGTCGTTGTTTGTAACGATAATTGCAGTGTAATTAGGCTTTCGTTTGCCGTAATTAATTGCACCGCCTGATGGATGGCCTGCTCTGTGTGTGTGGCAATGGCCGAAATGGTCACCACTGGCCAGGAGCCAGCGCATACACCAGGGAGCGGGTGTCCGGCTGACTAATGTCGCGCCTTGCCATTTTGTCATTAAGCGAGTGCAGCACGTGCTGTTCCTGCCCGGGCGCCAAAAAAGAAAAAATAACCAGCGACAGATACAGATAAAGATACAGACACAGAGATACGGATACGGAGTACTGGCTCCTCCACCTGTGGCCATATTTGGCATTTAATAATAGTTCGTTTTCGAGCAATTAGCAGCGTCAACGGTCGCCCATTGAACTTGGGCCGATGATCTTCATCATCGCCACATCGTATCATAGTTTTATGAGCCCGATGGAGTGCTTTGAACTTTCGCTCCGACAATTAACACTAATTCGTTGACATTTACAAGTTACTTAACGAATCGATATATCGGCTGCGGCTGCGATATTTCTATGCGATGCGGCTGCAATTAATTCCAGGTCCATAAACGTAACAGTTTCATGCATTCCAGCGCGGTCCGCGGCGGGAATTCGCTCATAAATATGCATACGCGGAGCCGGGCCAGCAAAAAAGGGTTAAGCGTTCTGCCGGCCATAATTTCATAGCTGATTATAAATTCATCACTGCAGAGGCAGAGTGCATGCCATTTACAGAGAGCAACCACTGATGCCGACCCTTCCTTCCTTCCTTCCTTCCAGACTTCTCAATCTCGGACAAGTGCGAGGACTCCGGCCTCCGCGTCAACGGCAAGGGCAAGAAGATGCGCAAGCCCCGCACCATCTACAGCTCGCTGCAGCTGCAGCAGCTCAACCGCCGCTTCCAGCGCACCCAATACCTGGCCCTGCCCGAGCGGGCCGAGCTGGCGGCGAGTCTGGGCCTCACGCAGACGCAGGTGAGTTCAAATTGGGAATTATATTTATTTGGATATATTGGGGCCATTTTCTATATTATATTTTAAACTGGAAGCAACTTATACAATTATCATAAGATAGGAACAACTCAAGTATCTAATATAAAAAGGGTTATACACCTCTTGATCCCTGGGCTAACCCCTCGAGAGGATCCTTTGGTCCTGTCCCGGGCTGCGCCCGCGGTTAGCTGGCAGTTTGCAAATTGAATTGTTGACATGCCTCTAATGTTGACTGACAAACGAGCAAAGACAACGGCCGCCGAGACAGCGACAACAGCCACAACGACGACGTAACAATAGCGACCTCCTACGCCTGTGACCCTCTCACTTGACAGACACAACCACACACGCCACCCGGGCGTATGCGCAATATTGTAATGTTCTCCTGTGTGTGGTTGTTGCTTGCTGTTCCACGTGTGTCAATGTCAATTTTGTGAAAAGTTTTTCAGTTGCTGTTTTTCGCTGTGTGTTTTCATTCGCTTTTTTTGCACGCGCCGCTGCCCACGAAGGGGAGGTGGATGCCATTGTCACAGGCAACACCCACCCGGCGAGGGGCAAGTACTGGCGTCATACCCAGCATCGAGTACCTCCAGCTTCGACCTCTCCAGATGACGATCCGGAACATTTTCGGCCGTGAATGAGCCGGAGCCGCAGCCGGAGCCGGAGAGCTGTGGCTGGTCTCGTGCTGGCGAGAATTTATTGATAGTGGGCGTGGGCTTCCTAATTGAATTAGTGTGCCACGAAAGTTCATGTGCCTGCCCAGGGAAAGCGCAGAGAGGCAGCCACCAGACAGGCGGAGGGACCAAGAAGCACACAATACAGAGAGCACATGAGTTTGTGGGGAAAACTAGTAAAACAAGTTGCAGACCCTGCACCAAAGGCCGCTGTATTGGTGGCGTGGGTGGTGCGCTGTTTATCAAGATACGAGTGCGAGTACGAGTACGAGTACCAGTATCGCGCTCGCACTCGTTCTCGCATTTGAATATCCGCGGAGGAGTCGAGTCTTGGGTCTAGAACGGGCGTGCCACACGGCGGCTGTGCCATAAATTCTCCCGCCGAGCCGGGCCATTGTTAGTCACCCGAAAGGAAAACCCAGGGAGGAGCAGCAGCGGCGGAGGGACCCTGATTTCCCAAAGTCTGCTGGCAGCTGTCAATCGAGGCAACTAAGCAAATAGCCACGCCCTCGGCGCCCCTCAAGCGACACAATCAATTTGGTCTATCTCTGGGCCCCGACGCCGCCGCCGGCTTTAAGGGGTTAAACCGTTTGGCCAAAGAGCCCGAATTTATGACTGCCCTTCGAGGGTGCTACCAACTACCAACAGCAGTGCTGCCTTTTTGTCCTGGCTAAAAAATGTCAAGCATTCCTGTAGTAATTTAATTTTCTGGAAATATATTGTTATTATTTTAAGAATGAGCCACATTTTATGCTGATTTTATGACCAACATTTTGCATTTTAATGGGGGCTTGGTTTACCTTTAATAATCATTTGCAATACTGTCAATTTCCATATCAGGCATAAGCTATACTTTAGTGTCTGTCTCAATTTATGGGAATATATATAGGGGTTAATGAGTGCAATATCAAATTACACATTTGTTTACAAATTTATGGGCCTAAAATATGAAAAGAAACTAAAGTGGGAAACACTTAACAATTAAAGATAACTGGAGAGACGATATATGTTTCCTTTGAAAATAATGATAGAATGTTGAATCATTCCATTTTCCCGCTACTTCTCCAATGTTTTCTTTTTCAATATATTAACATTGTTTCGTGGACAACACTGCAACCGCTTTCGCTTTCCGCAGGGGGCAGGAAACTTTGGCCGCGTGTTAATTAAAACCGCCCTCGTCGTTTTGAGCAACGGAAGTTTTTTATTGATTTGGCCAGGAGCAGGAGCTGCTGGCCAGGGCTATTCCCAGGTCCGAGTCCCACTCGGAGTCCTAGTCCGGGCTGGGGGCACCCCGAACACGCCAATGTTTGCGACGTGCAAACACACCATTGTGCTAGGGCCCCAAGATTTATGCGTTGCACAGAGCCAACACCTAGCGGCCAAGACAAGACCAAGACTCTTGGCCAACTTAATGGCCTTCGGGGTGTGCGAGTGTGCAGTGTGTGTTGTTTTTTGTGGGGCGTGTGTTATACAATTCGGTCTCCGAGGCTTGACAGCAACTTGTCCGGCAGCGGGCTCTGGGAGAGACACGTTCTAACACCTGCCGATCGGAGCCGATCCGCTCCGCGAAGTCTATAGTTAGAGTATGGAAATACTGCCAGTGCTCTGGCTGTTTTACAACTTTTTTACTTTTGTACTTTTTTTTATAATTATGGTAATTTTATTATGATTTTTAGCCGCTGCCGAGGCTGCTGCTGTGTCTTCAGCGGCAAAAACCCGTTTGCCAGTTGCATCTTTCACTCGGCCACTTGCTGTTCGCTTGATTTGAAAGTGCATCCGGTGACTGTTAATGAGCCCGAGCGGAGACTCATGTACACTAAGCTATAGCCGCTTATTCGGAGAATAATTAAGATTCAATTAGAGCAAATCCCGGCTACTGTTTCCCCCTATCTCGCTCGCCGACTAATTGAATAATTACATAGAACGTTCAACTGGACTGCCGAAAGTTTTCAATACCCCGAAAAAAAAAAGCGAGAGCGACTTTGGGCGACTTACGTGCATGTACAGTCCCCTGTCAACGATCTTTGTGCCCCAAAAGGGGGAAAAAGATTAAAAAGGCCAACGGCAAAGGCAAACTTGAAATAAAATAATAAAAATACTTTTAAACTGCGTGTTTATGAGCTCATATCGGCACATTTTGATCTGGTTCCTCCGCTCTCTTCGAGGAAGGGCGGCCACAGAGCCACGAAATATTTTGGAGGAGGCCACGCTGGCTGAAGACAAAGGATTTGGCAGACGAACTGCCAAAACGGCGCTTGTGGGAGAAAAAGATGGCTTTAAGCTTGAGGAAAAATGTTGGTAGTAAGAGGTGAAGTTAGAAGATGAAGAAGAAGTTAACTGAGAGAGATGGTTGGAGATACATTACTATAGAGCTTGTGCAAATTCATTCAAAGAATACTTTTGAAATATATCATTAATAATCTTTATACTTTCCATATATTTTAAAGAAGCTTTCCAATATATTATTCAAGATTCTTATATCCATAAACTCCCCTGTCTTATATTTCCACCAATATTTTTCCGTGGCTGTGCCATTCTGCCCTGGCCTGTCTTCAAAAATCAACAACGCCTGCTTTATGAGTCCGCCCGTTCGCCAGTGTGTGTGCGAGTGTGTTTTTGGGCTGCTGCTGCCGCCGTTGTTGCCGTTCTCGGCGGGTCCGTGGAAGACACAGATGCAGACTGCGCAGCAGCAGACGCGAACGCAGACGCATCGCCCACGGTGCACACCTTCGCTTTGTGGCCAGGGTTCCAGGTTCCATCTCCTCCGCGGAGATAAGTCTGCTTAGCTGCTCCACCCCTAACGTGAGACGCGGCTCCGACGGCGACTCTGGCCCGGCACTGCTCCAAAGGTCATGGACTCCGCGGAGAAACCCAAAATGATACTTCGCTGGAATTTCAGCAGGCCAGCCGCGGCAGGCAAATACTTGTAACCGAATTAAAATTAATTTCCACATCAAATACTGCGCACACACTCGCAGCACACACGCAGAGAGAGCGCGTTTTTATTGTATTTAAGAAAAAAACTAGCACAACTTGATTTAAATAATACAAGTGTCTAGTTAGTATCAACTACTAAGCGGCGACTAAGCGAGAAAAAATGAAAAACTGGCTGACCGCATTTAAATGCTCGCTCGGCTCACGTTCGTTTATGCTGCTGCTGTTGCTGCTGCTGTTGTTGCTGCTGCGAAGCTGACCGCAGCAGCAGCAGCAGCTACAAGCAGCAACAACACATCGTATATCAGTGATTGCCTGATTTACGCGAGCAATGTCAATTAAATTATGGCACATAATACACATAATACAATGTAATGTAACCACGCTCACGTCTTGGACGCACACGCATGTTGCAGCAACAGTCGCAGCAGCAGCAGCAGCAGCTTCCCTGCTTGTCCCTCCCCCTTTCCCTGTGTCGAAATTCGCGCAACAGGAACTTTGAATTAAGTTTGATCAGTGGCGATGCTGGTACTACACCAGCACCAGCACCAGCACCAGAGCCAGTAGCAGCAGCCAGACTACACAGCGATAAAAAGTGCACAGCTCTGTCAAATATGGAATTTGCATTACAAAATAATAACTATCATGTTACAAAATCACAACAAGAGTGTTAGGTATATTAATAAGGCCTTTTCTCTCTGTGTAAGAGCACAGCGACGTCAACAAACGAGTTGCCATTAACAATGATGCATGGCCTGAGAGCCGCCAAGTCTCGCTCGCGGCTCGTTCCTCAATTTCCCACCAGAGATCTTCTCCGGCTGGGATTCTCCCTTTCTCCCTCCCTTCTCCGATTCTCCGCTGACCGCATTTGCATTTGTGCGGAGAAGAGCTCAATCTAACGCCATTCAAGCTCTACGGAGATGAGACCCGGACAGTTGGACGGATGAGGAGCTCTACGCTCGAGTGTTTACGTGCCGCTTGTGCAATCTCGATTGCAGTTGACATAATTCGCCGTAACAGGTAGAGATCTCAGATCCGATTCGAGTCACAAATTGACCCACAAAGCGTGCCAAAAAAGCGGACAGAGTCTAAAAGAAGCTACCTCTTAATAATCGGTGTTGTTCCTGATAGAGAACTTAGTTTATAAGCCAGAGAATGGTTAAAGTAATAGGATTTACAGCTTCAAACAAATAAAATCCAAGCAGTCCGAAAGAAAGGAGACTAACAGGAAAATAAAGCTTAAGCTCTGAACAATCCCTGGGCACCGTTTACGGCCTCATCTGGCCATTAGCATGTGCTCAGGCTGGGGCCATCGGCAATCTCCTTTCCACACAGCTGGAGGTCCCTGCGCTGAAAGCGAGTTTCGCATTTCATTCACAATATTGGCAGCGCTTTCAAAACGCTCGAGACTGGCTTCGACTCGGCTCCAGTTGCTGCCCCATCCGTCAGATACTTTTTTGTCGATCAAATCGTACGCAACGCGCTCGGAGGAAATTACAAAATGCCCGGGCAGGGCACGGGGAACGGGGCTGGCAGGCGGGCAGGCCAGTTATTAGCCCGGCCAGGTGAGAGTATTCAAATAAATAAAATTTTACGACTATTGCGCATAGCTAGGCACGAGCACGGGCACACATCCCGCTCGGTATTGACCAACGGAACGTGGGGGCCGGGCCGGGTTAATTACGGTCTCATTTGTTGACACACGGCGGAGAGGTAAACAAGCCGCGAGAGCCGCTGCCAAGGATGCCCCCTTGGTTGGCCAAGATTTCTCCGCCGAGATAATGATAATAATTATTATTTTATTGCCAAGATGCGGCCGCCGCGGCCCTGCAACTGGTTTGCCAGGAGACGACTCCCCTGCTGTCCAGAGGGTGGCTCTCGGATGGTCTCATGTTATAATTGGCTCTCAAATTCAGCAGATATCGAGCAAGGGTTGCACTTGTTCCTGGCCTTGTAAATGCGATGCCAATTAGCAGGACTCGAATGTCCTGGGCCCGGTACTCCGACACCAATTAAAGCGGGATTTCCAAGAGCCGCCGGAGACTGGAGATGGGAACTTGGGTTCTCCTTGGCGGGCTTCCCCCCAGCGACTAACAATGAACTTTTAACGCTTGGTTAACTCCGACAGAGCTCTTTTTTCCTCCGCCACTCTTTTGTTGTTTTCCAGTCGCTATCATGATCTCGCCGCTGTGAGAATGCATAGGAAAACTAACTGAAAACTGAAAACTGAAAACAGAAAACTGTGTGTAAGCGACAAATAATAGTCAGTTGACCATGATTTCATTTTGCCGACTCAGAAAAAAGAAGCAGGCAGCGAAGGAGACAGGGGGAGAAACAAATACCATAATATTTAAATTACTAGCCCCGAACAAAAACCGAACAAAAACAAACGCCGTGAAAAGAATGCGCTTATATAAATTGCACAATTAACCGCCACACTTTTTTGTTAGCGTTTTCTCCCTCCTCTCCCCTCCCCTCGCTCGGTTTTGTTTGGTTTATTATCTGGCCGATCTGACCACAGAGGCAGAGGGGTCACCTCCGCACTTGGTTTTTCTGAAACTGAATCTGAATCCGTGCGGAAAATGCCTTCCCTCCCGATGCAGTTCTTCCAGGGTTTCTGCTCGGACAACGATCATCATAATTGGGCCATCTAATTGAGCTTGATGGGGGATCGGGATGGCAATTGAAAGTGCACCCACATTAGGAGTATCTTTCCCTTCCAAAGCCCTCGCGATGAGGGACTCCCCCATTTCTCTGTAAACGCCCATTGTTGTGGCTAATATATTTACATTTCCTTCAGGCGAATCACATTAATATTAAACGAGCTGAGAGGAGGGGTTTCCCCCGCTGGTTAGTTAGTTAGCAAAACTCACTAAACTCTGCTGTCTTGTGTCTTTCGGAATTAATGACACAACTATCTCGGAGCGTCACCAGCTGCACGGCCAAAAAATGAATCTAGACGTGACTAAGTTCCTGCCGCGGAGCGCAGGGCAAAAACTTGGCTTCGGAAAGTTGACTAAGTGAGCGCGGAGAGACTGGCTTAAAAAAAGCAATACTCGTATTTTCGAACACGCCCCTCCGCTGCCGCTCCCGCCCCCCGGGAGCTGCACTTGCTCGTCGTCATGAGTCGCTTATACTCAGCATTGTTGTTGCTGGCTCCTACCTTTGTATCTGCTTAGAATCTCACCTTGACAATTGCTGATCAAATGCTGCCGCCGATTTATTGTTGAACAATTTTTGTACGTCAGCTGCCTCGCTATTTGCTGCTGCTACTTGCTGCTGTTGCTGATTTATTTTTTTTTTCATCATAATTTTTGCCCCGGCTGATGGATTACAAAAGCTGAACTGAGTCAGTGTTTCAGCGGCGAATTAGAATTACAAAATTTCAAGGCTTTGCAGGTGAATCAAAAAAAATAGCAGCAGAAATTCTCATTCGCAGTGGCTGGGGCAATTGGCAATTCCCCAGCACAGGGAGAAAAGTAGGGTAGCATCTTAGGAATCTTACTAGAAATTCAATTCATTTTATTCTTAATTTAATTAGGTAATGAAAAAGATATTACTCTACATCTTAGTACCCTGTTAAAATACCTTAAACCCCCCTAAACGTCTCTTGTTATTTTTCCTCCTCCCTTGACCTCTTGAATTCAACGTTCAAGCTCAATTTCTCTCAGTGCATTGCATGCCAGTCAGTCAGAACAACTTTGAACGTAGCTTTGGGGCGTTTTTTCAGCGATCAGTCGGCTTCGGTCCGCCCGTTGTTCGCTTTTCAATAGTTTCGCAGCGAGACATGGGAACAGTTTCCGGAATCGACAACCAGCTCAGCAGCAGCAGCAGCTTGTTGCACAACGCCAGCCCAGAAGTCCGAGTCCGAATCGGAATCCGATCCCGAACCCGAATCCGGCCGGATGAGCGTCATTCCAGCTGATTCCCAGCCAGAGAGCAGCCTCGTTAATTGCTTCTGTGAAAGCCGGGTCCCAAAATGGCAAGCTGGCCGGCGGATGGCCAGGCAGGCACTAATTGAGTTAGTATAATGCTCGATTTGTCCTTGGCTCTGGCTAACTTTGGCCGCTGGCATGCGGCTGCACTTGTCGCTCCGACTTAGCCAGAATCTCCAGCTCCAGCTTCAGCTTCTTCGGCTCTGCCCCGTTAACAACATAATTAAATCATATTCAAGCTGGAGTTCACCTCGAAAGCTCTCCTAGCGCCGATGGAAAGCTGGTGAAATGGGCATCCGGCGATTGAGCAATCATCGGTTGGGGATCTCAGCCATGTCTATATAGAAATTAGATCGATATCTTCATCTATATACCATATCGCCGTCGTGGTCGTCGTCTCTTAAATTGTTTCACTCGTCGCTCCGGCGATTCTCATTAACGGCCAGCCGCCGATGGCATCGTTTTAGTCGCAGTCCCAGTCCCAGTCCAAGTCGCAGTCCAAGTCCCAGTCCCGTCCAGTCCATCCAAGTTAATTGCTATTAGAGTGGCTATAGAACGAGGATGGGCTGCGCGATCAGCGATCTCCAAAGGGGAAGATGTGTGTCTTATATAAACAGCACTTGGCAGCGGCCGTCGTCTGGCCTTGCTTAATTGCATATTTATTGTTTATTAAGCAGCGTCTCTCCACCGCCGCTGGCAGCTCATAACTGGAGAGCACCTCGTCCTCCGTCTGCCTCGCTCTTCACTCACTTTTTACGCACACTGCCTCCTGCATATGCATAAATTAATGCATCTAGCCGCGATCGCTCCAAGCTTCATTCATGGCGCACCGGCGACTCTATCTATGTGTGTCCCTGGCGGGTCCCGGGCCCGGCTCCATTGATAAAGATCAATGGCATAGCTGCGGACGACATGCGCGGCCCCCGGGGGAACTGATGGACGGTGACGGTGACCCAAAAATGGTCAGTCGACTGCATACTTTGCATCCCAATGGCCACTGAGTCCCAATGAGTCCCACTGAACTTTGAAATGTACAATGTTTACACTCTGCAAAAATAACTCAACGTTTTTCAAAGAGTAAAAGATATATATCTTATGATAATCTATCCTTCCTTGAGAAAATCCCATGGTATCTATGCCATATTCGAAGTCCCCTCTCACATTTTCCCAGTGTACTGTATGAATAACCCCCCAAACGAGTGGAAAATTAATAGGAAATTAATCTGTTTGCATCCTAGACTGGGGCTCTGGCTCCCCGGTAGCTGGTCCACGTGCTGCTGGCACAAGTTCACAAGTTTGCCACGGGGTCAAAGCTGCAGCACGTCGGTTGCCGCGTCCCAGCATCGATTTGCTTTCAATTTGTTTGTGTTTCTGTTTGGCGGCATCCCGTCCAGCCGGTCTGGGGTCCAGACCCCAGGTCCGAATCGGCGGCCAGATCGGCCGGTGTTAACTTGCGTTCATTTGCTGGCAGCGATGGAGCCGGAGCCGGAGCTGAAGCTGGAGCTAAAGCTGGAGCTGGGACTGGAGTTGGAGTTGGGGAGCGGATTCAAGGCGTTGTTGCGTTGCTGGCCTTGAAGCCTTGGAGCGTTTTTTGTTGAAACTCTGCTGTTGCTGCCGCTTTCCTTTCTACTGTTTTCGCTTTTTGTTTCATTTTTGTTTTTGGGTTTTTCGGGAAGGCGTTGCCCAAAACAGCCCGCAACGATTTTATTTGGAAATCACTTTGGCCTGCACGTCTCCTGCTCGCGCTCTCCCTCTCTCTCTCTGGCTGGGCTCTTCCTGGGCGTCCTCCGTCTCGCTCTGGCGCGAGTTGCTAACAAGAACGAAAGACTTAGGCAGCGAACTTGAAATGCGGCGTTGGCTTTAATGAGCTCGAAAAAGAGCTGCTGCTGAGGCTGCGACCGAGGATGGAGCCGAGTCTCTCTATGCGGCTGGGAGTGTGCGTGACACTTGACTCTAGGGCAGCCCCAGCCCTGGCAGGGGGGAACGGCGCGGAAGGCAACAGAAGAAAACTTTTTGTAGCGTTTTTTCTGTGTTTTTGCCACGACATGGCATTGTTGTATATGTTTCGAAGTCATTGCCTGCCCGCGGCGCTGCCGTCGCTGCTGTTGCATTCAAAATTATAAACAAATTTTTTTCTGCTGCTGTTGCTGTTGCTGTTGCCGTGGAGCGTATAAACAACAAACAATCGCATGCAATGTACAAATTTTCCAAGCACAATGAAAAAGAAGAGAGAAAAAACGCCACGCCGACAGCAACAACAATGCGAGGAGTTTATAATAACAATAATAAAATGAAAATGCTACGGCCGGCAAGTTGCGTAATCCGTCAACCATGGCAGTCAAAAGAGCATGGAGCCGGGCGAGGAGAAGAAATATGCTGATGTGGCCGCGCGACTGCTGCTGTGGGAAGGAGGATCTGCTGGCTATCCGCTGGCTGGCAGGGAGCAGCGCTTCTCCGGCCTCTTGGGGGTGGATCCTACTGCCTTTCAGCACACGCAACAGCTGCTGCGGCCACAATCACAGCCCACGAGGCAATCGCGAATTTGCAATCGTTTTGGGCCGCAGAGGGAAATATATACGAGCTCGGATATATTAATGCGTTTTTGTTTGGCTCTTACTTTTTCGCCTCTTAACTGTTCGCAGATAAAGATCGGGCCCGAACATGGGCTTACCAAAATAAAATAAAGCAACAACGGCAACGGCAACAAAATCAAAAGTGCCACGCGGCCGCTGCTTTTATGAATGACTGACTGACCGATCGACCGACCGACGCTGAGTGAGTTATACTGGCCGAAAGCACTTGTTGCGCCAGCAAACTTGTACAGCAGCTCGAGACTGCGGGACACTGGGAGAAAAACTTGGTGGGTTTTCAAGCGGGACTTCGAGCGGGAGTCTTAGGAGTTCTGGGAATATCACAACAAGGAGTTCATATTGAGACGTTTTTAAAGGGGATTAAAGCAAGTTCTATATTTAATTTATTAATATAAATATAGTTAAATTATTTACCTTTTTTTTTTTTAATTTAAATCCCACTTAGTTCGCTCAGTGTACCCCAGCTACCTGCCGTCGCGCGGCTGTTGACGAACAACTTCAGCGACAAGATCATAAATCAAAATTTTATTTTATTTCGCGCAGCAGCTCAGATTTTCAGCCCCCGCTGACTCTTGGCCCCTCGCTCTATCGTCTATTTAAATTTTTATGGTCTTTGTGTCTTTTTTTACGATTTTTCTTCACTTTTTTGCATAAATTAAAAATCGCCGCGCAACGCGGCTTGCACGCGTTTTGCTGGCGATTGCAGCGCGATTAAAACCGTTCGCTGGCGCGTGCTCGCAGGAGGAAAGTTGCTGGCCAAAAAAAAGACAGTTTGAGAGTCGGAAGCCAAGTCAAATGAAAGTGATGGCTTCGATCTTGGCCCAAGCGAATTAGGAGCCCGCTTTGGCGCCTGCAAAGCGCTCCGATCGAGCCATTAATCTGCGTGGCTAAGACAATGCCCGTGCAGGATGTCGCGCAACTCAAAGGCAATGCAAAGAAGCCGCCCGAAAAGTGTTTTTCATGTTAACCGCTTTTGGGGCCAGCAAATTGAAATTTCTCGCACCAAAAATGTGGCTGCAAAAATGCTAAAATCTTGTTGCACGGAATTTATGAATGAAAACGAAGGCAGCCGCCGCCGGAGATCAGAGGAAACGGGGAGCGAACATAACAAGCAACAAGCCGAGAACAATGAGGGGAAAACCCGGCCTGGCAGCCATAAATTTGTGGCAGCAACTACAAAACTGAGACCATTTCCAGGCCCCGTCCCTGGTTGGGAAAAGGCCGAAAGCAGCTTTTGGTATTTTTAATGGAAATGCATTTGCCAAAGGAAGAAGTTTGCACAATAATGGGACCCATCTTTAGGGGAATTGATTTAAATTGGGGATAAAGATGTAGTATTATTTGCTCCCAAACAACATACACATTATCTAACTCCCATCGGGTAAGATAATCCTCCAAGTTAACCTCAGCAGATCTCCCCAGAATAGAGTGTTGCTCAGCCTCGTAAAACCCCAGGGGGGAGGCCCTCCCACTGGAGATCATCTCATGGTCCGCTTTGGGGGCGTTGTGGGTGTCATTAAGCCCAGGCAGCCCTGTCCAAGCCGCGTCTGTCTCCGGTGTTTGCTCAGCTCAGCTCGCCGTTTGGCTAATAAAGTTGTAAGGTTTTTCGGGTGTAGCAGGGTCAGGCGGAGGAGGTGCCTCCTGGTTTATGACCCAACAGGGGGGCGGGCGAGACTCCAATTGCGCCATGATTTATCAGGGAAAATACCTGCGAAGCTAAGTGTGTTTTCCGCAGAAAACAGCCCGGCCAAGGCTGCCCTGCCAAAGATCCCACACAAATCAATGGGGTTCGGCTGACGGTATTACGGTTCTCCGTTCGATTGGCTTATCTTTTCCCACGTTTTAAATGCTCAACTGTCAAATGAATTAGAGTCTGTCTGGCTCTGGGTCTGGCCAGGGGCAGGGGCAGGGGAAGCCGCCAGAGGCTTGGGACACATTTGGCAATGCCCCGCGGAACCAGTTACCCGGGGAGCCGGCTCTGTGGCCGAGGCAGTGCCTGTGGCGAGTGAGTTTTATCGCTCCAACGGCAAGTGCTCGCAATTAGAAAGCCCACAGAGAGAGAGGCAGGCATCTCCATCTCTAGATCAAGCTTCAGCTTCAGCTTCAGCTTCAGCATCAGCTTCAGCTCTAGCTTTAGCTCCAACTGCAGCTCCATCTCCAGCTCTGCTGGTCAGCTGCTGGTCAGAGAAGCGCCTGCCCGTCGTCATAAAACCCATCTGTAATCTGCCTCCGTCTCCAGCTCCAGCTCCATCCAGAGTCTCGGCCAGCCATCAATTCTGCGTCTGACTGCATAAATTATATGGCAAGTGACATATTGCGGAAGTGATCAAGCAAGTGTTGCGGCCGCTGCCGGCCATCTGGGAGCTCCAAACTCCAAGTGGGTTAAAAGGATAATGCCGGAGCAGACGGGCTTCGACACAGTGACATGCTAATTTCTTGTTTCTCCTTTGTGTCTCCGTATTTTTGCCATATTTGTCCATGCGAAAGTGGTACAAATTCGAGACACAACCCGGGGGACATGGGGACAGCAGCATAAGGCTGATTGACACTTGACAGTCTGTCTCTCTTTTCACTTTTACTCTCGACCAAGGCTGTTTTTATATATGTTTTCTAGAGGGGGGAACTTGTTGAGTTGATGTTTCGCTAATCGTGTTTTTATTTTATTTCGCTAAGCTGACATCTGAGAGGCTGCTGACCATTAGTTTTGACACTTGCCCAGCCAGCACACTTTTGTATTTTATTCAAATAAAACGCTGCCAAAGCGTAACTATTCAGGTATTTACTTCTTGGGAGAAAAACCTCGACAGTATACTATCATTGAGCGCAGATTTTGCGCTTGGCCTGCCTTGCGTAACACATCGCACATAGTGGCTAAGCACCAAGGAAGCTTCCTTCCTTCCGCCAGACTCGGTCAGGTTTTCGGTAGCCGAAATATTTGTGTAGTTCTCTGACATAACGATTCGCGCTTGATTGAGCACTTAAATGAATTGGAAATGGAAATTCGCTCGTCGGTTTCTACTATTTTCGGCTACTGTGGCCCGGCGACGGCTCCCAATGTCAATGATCCGACAATGGGCGCTATTAGCTCAGCGCGGTAGCTATCGGCTAATTGAAATCGATGGTTTCGGCGCTGGGAATGCACATAAAAGCCGAATCTCCGATTTTATGGGCAAAAAAAAAAAAAACAGCAACTAAAACCCAGGCAAAGTCAGTGAAATTCGCCGAGCGCTCGAGCGGCGCTACAAAAGTCCAACCAACCGCGAAGAACGACCTTGAGCAAGTCTGGCCCGGCACAAGTCCATAAAGCTCTATATGTACACCCAGCTATATGCCTCGGCTTGGCTCGACTGTGAGTGCGGATACGCTGCAAGATTGCAGATGAAAAGTGATCACAGACGGCATTAGATACGCGCTGTTACGGCTCGTATCTCTGGGGTTCGGCAATGAAAGGGTCGAGATAGTCAGGTTCTGCGACTAGTTTCGGCTCATTTCGATTAATAAGCCGCTGAGTCAGCTCCTAAAAGTGAAGTGCTCCGCTCACCGCCGCTCACAGCTCGGCGAACAATTAGTTCTCGCAGCTCGGCGGAAACTGAAAGTATCTCGGGCTTAAGCACTCTCCGAGTTGCGATTGAGACACCAATATGTGTCACACGCTGCCAAAATCCATAGTTTATAGAGCCATTTTCCTGCCAGCCGCTTTTCACGAGCGCTCACTCTTAATTTCAACTGAAAGGCTGTTTGAAAAGCTGCCTATTACCTGTATCCGTATCTGTATCAGCGGCGTAAATGCATCTGTTAGCGGGCTTCTGTCGCCTCGCATTAAAACCAAAATCAATGCTAATTCACACGCTAATCTGTGCGCTTGCAGGTGAAAATCTGGTTCCAGAATCGTCGCTCCAAGTACAAAAAGATGATGAAGGCGGCCCAGGGGCCGGGCACCAACAGCGGCATGCCCCTGGGCGGCGGAGGACCCAATCCCGGCCAGCACAGTCCCAATCAAATGCACAGCGGTGAGTGTGGGGACCCAGGATCCTTTACGGAGAAGAATCTAAATGTAGTTTGCTTTTCAGGCGGTAATAACGGCGGTGGCTCGAACAGCGGCTCACCCTCACATTATCTACCTCCCGGACACAGTCCAACGCCATCGAGTACGCCCGTGTCCGAGCTATCACCTGGTGAGTAGCCCCACAGAGAGTCTTTGACTTGGGGAGTCTTTTTAATAAGGGTTTTGGCTTCCCCCCCCCCCCCACAGAATTCCCACCAACGGGTCTCAGTCCGCCAACGCAAGCGCCGTGGGACCAGAAGCCGCACTGGATCGACCACAAGCCGCCGCCCCAAATGACGCCGCAGCCACCTCATCCCGCGGCGGCGCTACATCCGCAGACGCACCACCACAACCCGCCGCCGCAGGCAATGGGCGGCTACGTGCCCCAGTATTGGTATCAGCCGGAGACGAATCCCTCACTAGTGACGTAAGTTTTCCGACTTTTATTATTTGTATGATTAGATGTAATCCCCATAAAATATACCCCAAACTAACCCCTGAACCCATCTCTCTTCCCCAGTGTTTGGCCGGCGGTCTAACAGCATCCGAACCAGCTGCCCGCGGCTGCCTGGACGCAGCACCAGCTGAACCTGAACCTGAATCTGGAGCGGGAGCGGGAGCAGCAGCAGCACCAGTCCCTGCCACCGCAGCAGCAGCACCACCACCACCACTCCTGCCCGGAGCTGGGCCTGCAGCAGCACCTGCAGCTGGAGCAGCATGCGCAGGCGCAGCATCTCCTCCAGCAGCAGCAGCAGCAGCGGCAGCAGGAGTTCGCCACCAGCAGCTCGTCCTTGGGAGCGGGCGGGGCAGTGCAGCACACAATTTCTTAGCCAATGTAAAACCATGATAGCAACCTGTAAAATATCCATGACAACTGGCAAGTTAAGCGTAATTTTGTACATTCTAAACGTAATCTAAATACCATTACACCAGCGTGAATAAAGTCGATCTAAATACGAGTAAAGTAGTCTAGCTAAGGAGAAACCATGCATGAAGCGAAGCAAAACAACAGAGAAAACATACTTAAACCGAGAACAGAAACATTCCTCAAACCACATGGAAACGTGTCCTTTAATTTTGTTTTTAATTTAGCTAATTAACTATGTATAAATCTATCTATATATAATATATATATACTACATGTAGTGAGCAACCACAACAAAATATATAAAGAGCGTAAAGTACATCGTAAAAATAAAAAGAAGAAAATCAGCTGTTGATCTTAAAGAGTTTCTCTTTCGCGTGTTTTTTGTTCGTCTGTGTAGAAACGAGGAAACCCAGAAAATCAGTAAAATCCGATCTCAAAATGCAAAAAGAATAGTGTGTTTTCCGACTCCCTCAATTGTTCTATCCCTATTTTGCACCTAGAGGAGGCGAGGGATCAGTTCGTTCTTTCATTGTGCAATATGTGTAATTCCGCCTGTTCCGCCACAGAAAATCAGTTGAAACTACCCGCTTGAATTGTAAATTTTTGTATAGACCGCATTTTGCATAGAGTATATCATACACCGTAGGACTCCCCGCGCAGAGCCAGAATCGAACATCAAATGTCAGGTGAAAAGCACAGTTTGAAGGGCGAAATGCCGACGTTCGCTGCGTAATTATGGATTAACGTAAATCTAGTTTAAGCGGTAATTAGTGCGTGTGTTTCAGCCTAGTTTAATTTATACCAACAGCAGCTAAACGGAAGTAATTGATAGTTTACAACAACCACAAACCGGAGTGCAAGTGTGCGCATGAATGACAGCGAGAGTGTGTGCGAGTGAGTGCCCAAATAATTAATAACAATAAACAGAAATCAAACTTATAAGGCCCGAAAAACGTAAGAAACAAAACATGAAGATGTGCTAGCATTTAATTAATTAGTTTTAATCTAGAAAATGGCAGACAAAACAAACCAGAATCACAAACAAACAAAGCCTAGCGACTCCCTTTCCCCCTTAATTTTTAGTAATTAATGTAATTTTTAAATCAAATCAAACAAAAGAGAAAAAACAACAAAAACAGCGAGAAAACTCAATAAAAAATAAAGAAAATTTAAATATAAATGCGGCTACTGTGTGTGCGGGCTGTCGAGGGGCCACTTTCAGGGACATTGGCTGTCGTTTTGCCGGCAGGACGAAGTGCTCCGCGGGGGATGCGGCAGAGGACTGGTGTGTCTGCAACCCATTAATGCATTACACTTGAAAAAGTTAAGTGGCAGTGGCGGAAGGAAGCTGGAAAATCTGTTCCATTAATCATGAAAGAACGCAACAGGATATGCCTGAGCCGACGACAGGCTTTTACGGGCGCAATGAATGGTTCCATTATGTCCTCGAAGCGACATCGTTTCGGAGTGAGTGAGAAGAAGTGGAGGAAAACACTGATTTACACGCCTCGAATTCGACTGTTCTCCGGGTGAGTGTCTCATTTGCAGCCAATTAATTAGCTGGAAATCAGGCAGAGAAATGAGGGAAGAGATGAGAAACCCCTCGCAGGCATTCGAATGTCAATCACCGCAGGCTCTCTAGCCTCGAGACTGAGGATTCACTCAGGGTTCGGTTCGAACTTCTGCAGGGCTGCAAGACCTGGTCCTGGTCAAACCTCATTAAATCAACACCTTTTCGGCCAAAAGGAAGACAATGGCCTGCGCTGGAATGCCAGCTCGCGGGGAATTTTGCATTTGTGCGCGCAGCCAGGCTCTTTTTGCGATTTCAATTTAAAACGAACTTGAGGAGTCCTCGCTGACTCGCTCCCAATGGCTTCTAATTGAGAGGGGCAGTCGAAGGTGCAGCTAGGACTGTACTTAGCGTGTTTACATAAATTAGCAGCAGGACAGCAGGCAAAGGCAAGAGTCCAAGGAGTCACAGTCGGAGTCGCAGTCAGAGCCTGAACTGATGCCCGGCCAGACTCGGAGTCACAAAGTCTGAGGAATTTCCTTGTAAAAATGACGCATACCAAACTTAGACACAACGGGGACGTCCAACGTTGTTGCTGCTGTCATTCGTATTCGCTGGCCCGCGTTCCGAAACTCAACAAGGTTTTGTGTCAACGCCAACTCCCGGCTACCAGCTTTCAGCTTCCAGCCTCAGAATCAAAAGCAGATTCAGCCTTCGACTTGGATTCGAGACGGCACTGGGAGAAATGGGAGATTGTGGAGGAAAAGGTGAATTCAATTTAAGGGTTGCTAATGAAGAAAAGCTTATAATTTGTATTACGCTTGTAGGGTCTCAATCAGCAAAAATCCTACTTGAGTTTAATGGTGGCTTTATTTCCATCTTGGGAATGAGATTTTTAGTATTTCTTGTGGTTAATTTCCTCTATGGAAACTTATATTAAAGCTTATATTAAACCCAAATTTCTTTTTGTGCACCTGGCAGTCCCAACGACGAAATTGGTAGTGGTGCATCCATGAGTCCCGGCCAAATACTCGTACAATAAATAACGCAGGCAGCAGCAGCAGGAGCAGCAGGAGAATAAAAAAGAGCTGAACTGCAGCCGCAGTTGAAGTTATTTGTGAAATTCATCCGTCAAAGTCGCGGCCGGTCCTGGGATCCTCATCCGCAGCTCCAGCTCCAGCTTCGGGCTCAGCCCAAAGCCCGAGCCCAAGCCCGAGTCCAAGTCCAAGTCCAAGCCTCGAGGCAAAGGCAAACGCAAAGAGACACAAGGCAAAAGGCAAAAGCCCAGTCGCAGACATTGGGTCTTTGGCGTAAAACTTGAAAAGCGTTCCTTTCATGGCTTTGGCCCATTGTTTTGAACTCGGGCTACTGGTCATGCATAGCTCCTCCCTCCACCCGCTGCCTCTCTGGAGGAGAGCTGCATTCCTGCGCACCGTCCGCTCGGAATGATGAACGATGTGTCGCTGATGACCTGATCAAAGTGGAGCATCTGCACGCATATCGATTGCAGAGCAACTCTTGGAGAGCTCCTTGGTCCTTGGCCAGGCAATGTTTTCGGGGACATGACATTTTTTGTCGTACCGTTTGCTAAAATAACTTTGTTAAGATTTTTGCAACTCGCTTTGGGGACCACTCCAGCAGGCCAGCAGGGACGACAAATTTGATGTGGCTGAAGGGGGGCACAAGGGTCGGTGGGTTCCCGTCCCTCGAACTGCATTTCCAATGAGCCACATAAATCTCTTGGTCAACCCAGTCCGCGGAGCAGCAGAAGTAGTCGCTGCTGTCGCTGACCGATTTTATGACAAATGTATTTTATGAACTGTCAAAATAGGTGTTGAAAATGAATTAATTTTTCGCCAGCTCTCCGCCAACTCCGACTGACATTCGGCGGCAACATCAGACCGTTGCCGTAATGCGTGTAAGGTCGCCCGACTTTTGTAACGGAGCCGGAGTTGGCTTGTGTAACGAGACCCGCTCCGGTCTGGTCCGGAGGGGATTCGCGGCAGATTAAGAGGGGGAGGCCTCACCTCAGCTGCGCCTGCGCCGCTCTGAGCTCTATGAACACCGAAAGCCAAATGCCGAAATCTTGAAATCCGAAACTGGCAATTACGGCAGCTCCAGCTCCGTGCTCTCTCCGTCTCTCTATCGCGGCACATGAATCCGCTAATTTAATCAGTTGGAGGGGGCGTGGCACGTGAGGCACGTGACAAGCGGCGTTTGATCTGGCCAGCTCGGCGGAAGCGGCAGCTGCCACGGGGAGCGTAGGGGTGTTGGAGGGAAATATGGGAAGGAGGAAGGGTAGAAGGCAAGGACACCTCCCCTAATGCAGATCTAATTGCTCTGAATTATGTTGCCTAGTTTCTAGGGTTTACCTAAACAGGAATCCTGATCAAAAGCAAGATAAATCCTATATGAGATGATAGAAAAACAATGATAAAGGCAGCAAGAATGAGAACTTTTCAGAAGGATATGCACATTTATTAGGGACATAAAAACCCTCTCCATCATTACATATTATAAACATATATCAACCGATTTATTCCCCAAGCTTTCACTTGCCCCCAGATTTCGCCTGGCAATTCAGAATCTTTATTGCGACACATTTTAAAGCCACTGCAACTGGCCAAATGTTTATTCTATGAAAACTAATCTTTTATTTATAGAGCCGAAGACAGGGAGGGAGGACCGAGGGCTCCGCGGCATATGATTACCGCTGAGCCGAGTGATCGCATGACGTTCCATAAATACATAAATAAATGTTAAGGAGCTCGGCCCAAGAGCAACCAGTTGCGGTCTTTCCCAAGCTTCCAGGCCAGGCCAGAAGTCAGGGCGTGAAACGCGTTTTCCGTCCTCATGTTTAATGCGAGAGCTGCTCGGATCGATCGGATCAAGAGCAGGCCAGATCGAATGTGTTGGCCGCGACACCTAACACAGGTTCGAGTTCCAGCTTCCAGCTCCCAGCTTCCAGCTCGGAGCTCTCAGCTCCCAACTCCCAGCTGAAACTCATGCCTGGACTCTGGGGACCCTGTGTAGCATACGCAATAAACACATTAACGTGTTATTTAGTTGTCAACATGGTCAGGAAGCAGCCTCAGCCGGGCTTTGATTCCACCGCCTGGTTAGCGGGAGAAAGGCCCAAAAGGGGACGCTGACTTCCCATCGGATCTGCCTTGCTAAATTAACTAAATCCCGGAGTCAGCCCGCATGGAAATGCCTGGAATTCTCGCCAATTGTGGGTGACTCCGGTCCCGCAGAGTCCATCGAGCTGGAGACAAAAGGAGTTGGATTAGGGATGGCAGAACACATTGATATATGAATAAAGTATAGATATGGGAGAAGTTATTGTTTAAATATGGGTGCTAAGTTAGTTTTGAGTTGCATTTTATTTACCTTTTCTATTAAAATAAAGGGTTTGTTTATCCCTTCTGTATATTCCTTGAAAAACCGATAATATCGTTACGTTCACAATTGAATAAACCCGAAATTTTTATTCATTCAGAAGACGATGTTTTCGATACTCCCAAATATACATCCCTAATTTAAGCCTGAAGTTGTAGAGGACACAAGAGGGTTGAAGCACGCGAAAGCGAAAACAATGCCGCGTCTGGCTGGTGGACGGATGAAGCACCCAGGTTCCCCAAGTTCCCAAGTTCCCAAGCTCTGGAAAGTGCCGCATCATCCGCGAGCCGCCTTGAGATCGGTCGAGTTCCCTCCGAGCTGCGGGATATGTCATAAATTGATTGACCCAAGTGCCGGTGCCGGTCCAGAATCCAGCGAGGGCGAAGGTGTGGGTACGCAGAGCTCTGGACAAGAATTGTCTCCGTCTCACAAAACTGATTTATGATTACTTCGCAGACAATTAAGACAAATAAAACGCAGCAACAAGCCAAATTCAATTAAATCCATTAACGGGAGAGCGACGAGCACGGCTTGGTGCTGCCCTCCATGGACCGACCTCTGGGTCTCCCCACAAAAAAGATTCCCGGACTCTGGGAGAAAGAAAGCGTTCCATGGGGGGCTCCAGTTCCAGTTCCAGCATTATCGTTATTATTAATCCCGCCGACTAACCGCAGCGACAAAGGGAACAGCTTGACCTCTGGAGGTCAATTAAATTGACTCGATTTGCGGACAACTGCCGAGCGGCGCTGAAACAATTCGATTACCACAAGGGGTACGCAGCACACACAGCCACAACAACGACATTCGTCGCTGTGGAGAGTGTTTGGGCTAATCAAGATGTGGCTCATGCAAACAACTTGAACCTAAGGTCACATGAACACACTCACTCGGAGCTCTCAGAGCTTATTGGGTTGACAAATCAAAGTGTTTGGATATCGTGGCACTCAGGGGGTTGACTCTCTCCTTTGGGCAATCAATGAACGAGCTTCAACCACTTTATTAGGGGAATGACAGGGGGTTACAACAAGGAGGTTGGGGTAATATTATTAGAGACTTTTTCATTTAGGAAGTAAACTAGAGACTAGAAGGGGTAAGGTAAGTCCCAAGCTTCCAGCTTCGAACCTGTTAATCATTTCACCCTTTAAATTGGGTTATACAATAATATTCAACAAGTTGCGTAAAATTTAGAACACACCGAGTTAAGTGGCAAACCATTGGCTTTGATATCCCCCATTAAATTGCAATGCTGACCGCACTCGCACTATCGATGACACTCCACTTCCCAAATGACCTGCGACCTGCCTCCCTCCCTCCCTCCCTCCCTCCATGGGTTGACCACAAAAGTTTGTGCAAACAATAATGAGCAAGGGCATCATCTACTATCCCCGCACACACCGACAGGAAGGAAATAACGTTTGCCATGCAATGGATGATGATAATGTGTTTGAAATGAAAACTTTTTGCATTTTCCACAAAGAAAAATAGCAAGCTGAAAGGCCGAAAGCGAGTGAATTAAACTACGTGATATCATTAAAAATGCAGTAACAAACAACAAACAGGCGGCGGCAGTAAATAAAAAGGTGTCGCCGCCTGTCAATCACTCGGAGCGGGAGATGAGGACGATGTGGCCTGGGATGCAGCCTCCGAGGAGGAGGAGGATGCTCTCAGCCGAGAGAGAGGTGAGCCCTGAGAGTGTGCCCCCCTGCTGGCAGGAACACTAAACACAGATCGGATAATACAAATGCATCTGGATTTGGGTATTTGGTACTGAGTGCAGCGACCACGCCCACTTCAGCAGCGTCTTTGTTCGCCGGCCATGTGCACTTTTGCGGATTATCGATGTCGCACTTTCAGGTTCGTAATAGATCAATTTTCAATCAATATGCAATGCGCAGGGAAGCAGCGGGAGGCCAGCGCTCTCGAGGGCTCGAGGGTTAAGGGGAGCGAGCACCTTTCCCTGTAGGTTATATACCTTCCAAAACCCGCAAGCTGCAATCTCCCACAGAGACCAAGGGAGGGAGACGAATGCAACCGTCTAATTGCAGTTGGAAGAAGCTGCGGCGGCCAGAAATCGATTAGGAGGTCCGGTCAGGAGGAGAGCGGCAGCTAGAGCTGGAGCTGGAGCAGAACCTGTCCCAGGCAAGCCCATTCAGCTGTTGCCGCTGTTGTTGCCGTTGTTTTATTATTATTGCCACTATCTATTGATGGAGATCGGGCGATCCGACGGGGCAACCTGTTGCTGCGATCGCTCGCATTTTGTAATTTAATGCTCGGCTTCTGGTTAATTGCCACTTTCATTGTTCAGCGGCACACACACACCGGGAGCTGGGAGCTGGGAGCTGGGGCATTTCATTGATTCAGCACAGATTAACCCGCCGGTGGCCCCCAACAGATTCCAGATCCAATGTGTGAATGGGTTCGAGCTTTGGCTCAGTTTTGATTAATTTCACCTGAACTGGCCTGGCCCCGCTGATGTGGGTCTAGCTGGGGCTCCTCGGGGATCTGTGACAGTCGGAGAAGCTCTAATCGAATTATCCGCGCTTGCCCCGAACTTCCAGGAAATATTAATAGGATTTTGTACGATTTCTCTCAAAAGCTGTGAAGCTGTGAAGATTCTATATTGAAAAGTATGAAATTCAAGGGGAAACGAATAAACTTTTGAGGGTTTCTTTCAGAAGCAAGGTCAGTTCTGAGCTTGATTCTTTTGAAACTGTTGTATTTGAAGATTTTTCTAATTAAAATATATGGGATTAACCTTTTGTAAAGATATTATATTAATTAGAAAACTAGCTAAACTTTTCTTGACATTACATTTTATATGTTTTCCATCTACTTTATATCTTTAGAAAGTATCTCCGTTAGCTGGCAACCTTTCTAACTCTGATTCCCAACTGTATCCGTATCCTGCAGCTGTCCGCATCCGTTAGGTTGCTCCGCCAGATGCCGGAGGAGTTGCAGCAACAGTAAACTCCAGGATAGCAATTGCGAGCAACACCCCGGCGCGAGAGTGGGTCTTGTCAAATGCTGGCAGTTGATCGAGATCGAGGGAGGATGGGATGGGGTTCCTGCTCCGTCCCGGCAAGGGGTAGCCAGCAACCAGCAAGCACCCTTGAGCCCTCGAGAGGGCGCAACAAATGTGGCAGTGGCGCGTTCACAAGTTCAAGGCTTTGTTTCCACGCCGACTTCCGGGTGACAATTCAAATTGGATTCTCAAGACGGAACCGTGCACCACGGAGCCCGACTGCCACCGCCGCTGCTGCTGCTAGGCGGAACTCGCCACTCGCCTGCTGCTGCTGGTCCGGCGGCTACTCCTCTCCAGAAATCCGCTCACCTTTCGCTGGCCTGGCTGCCTGTATTGTGTAATCCAAAACGCGCCGGAAATCAGTTCAGCTCGGCGGCAGCAGCAACAAAAAAGCGTTTGTATATGTATAAAACTGGAGAAGAAAGCGGCTGCGAAATTGTATTTTCGGTCCACGCCCATTTGAGCGTTTTTGAACAACAAAAAGAAGGAAAAAAAAACTGAGCCGGGCGGATAAAACAATTGCATAAAAAACGGCAGTGAGAAGGTGCAGCCTCTCGCAGGAGAGCAAAATGTGTGTATCTGCAAGATACATGCGCAGTAAGTAACCCTAGAAGCCGAGGACCCTTTGTTCCCGCTCCCTCCGAAGTCCTTTAAATCCCTGTATCCCTCTGTATCCCTCTGTATCCCTCTGTATCCTGTGATGAACTGATGGATTTCTGCTGTCTCCTGTCGCATGTAGTATTTATTTGTAGCTGGGTTTTTGCATCTCAATACGCAGCAATTGTTGGCTTTGTTCGCCGCTCTGTCGCCGCTGTGTCGGATCAGTCAATTACGCAATTAGAGCGGGATTCCTGGCCCCTGGTCGCAACTCTTCTCACCTTCCCCGATCTCGGCTCCGCTCCGATCCCCCTCCCCGTGCCCCTGGAGGGAGGCATTTCACTTTCAAGGTCACCAGACAGTCTATAATTTGCTTTTTTGTGTGTGTCCCGTTCACCCATTTCGGCAAACATTAAATTATCGTGTTGGCTCGCCTTTGTTGCCGTGTCTTGTTTTTATTTTTGGCCAATTTGCAATTATGTTGTTGCTGTTGCACGGCGTATATTATTATTATTATTACTTTTTAGCAGCCCGATCGAACCGGGAACACATCGAAGACCTCAAGAGCTGAAGAGTTGAAGACCCGAAGACCCGAAGACCTGAAGAGGCCCCTGAAAGTGATTGACTTCTGATTGACTTGTTGAAATGCGGAACAGGTTAACCGGGCCTCATTTTTGTCCCGGGGATTCATGTTGCCAGCACCAACCGTCGGCAACTGGAGGGGACCTTAACCTTGTAATTAGCCAACACCCAGCACTTGTCGGTCAATTTCTATTGCAATTAGCTTGGTAAGTTGTGTAATATACCTACCATTATATAGTGCCTAAAATAGGTTGAGTTTTTGAGTAACAGATTTCGTTTCTTTATCGTGTAATAACAGGTGCTAAAATGTGGGTACTTTACTGGTTTTTAGGACAAGTCGTAGGGATATTATGAAGGATTCTTGAAGCGTTGGGTTAATTCAGAGCTGGTGTAAGGAGGTATTTGTGTTAAGTCTTACCTCTCTAGCATCTCCAAATGCAAACTAAAAACCAAAATAATTACTAAGCAAAAAAATATACTTAATATCTTTTCCAGAATACAAAACTCAGAACGATTTTCCACGATTTTCCCTGTCGCATTCGCTACGCACCGCAGCAGAGTCTGTCGGAAACTGCTAAATTCTCTTAAAATGCGGGAAAGCCGTTTGCATCTCCCGCTCGGCAGCTCTTGTGGCGCCCAAATCGAAATCAAGTCACGTATTTGATTAAACATGGCGAGCGGCCATGTTAGACGCTGCAAATTTGCTGCTGGCCGAGCTAACGAGGCGCGGCGACAGTTGCAGGAGCTGCCGCTCCCAGAGCGGAGACTGCCATCACCTCTCCACGTCCACATCCGCCTCACGAGCGGATCGCAGTCGGTGACGGACTGGGACTTGGACTGGGAGTCGCAGTCGGAGTCGGAGTGGAGCTGACGAGAAGACCATCAATGGCCTAATTGCACTTATTATGGCCACGACGGACTCACTGGGGCTAAGAAGTCATTACGAAATTTCTCATCACACTTTTAGTGGCGGCCCCAGCCCCAACCCCAGCTCCAGTTGCTCGATTTATAAATTGAAATTTGAAAATTAATTGAAAATTTCATGGCAGCTAATTTGGAATAGTTGCAGAGAGCCTGAGAGCCTCGAAATTAGCTTTAATAATCACTATCTCTTCTGGGAGCTTTGCGTAGGCCGCGGCCGGAGACTGAAGCCTCCAAGACGGTGGCTTAGCTTATCCATTGTGTTATTTTCAAGACTTTGTTGCCCCCAAACTGCACTGGGAGAAAAGGGATGTGAGAAATTGAGAAAATAGGTTGTCAGCAGAAGTGCAGATTTTCTGGGCATTCTCCAAGGTTATTTAAGATACAAGCTTGGAAACGATTCCAAGGAAATCTCTGTGACAGCCGCTTGTATAAAAGGAACACCTCTACTTTTACTTAAATATTATAATTAAGTTTCTAACATTTCCTTAAGAATAATATCTTATTAAATCTCCCTGAAGTCTCTCTAAAATATCCCTAAAATCACCCTAAAATCTCCCTAAAATCTTCCTAAAATCTTCCTGAAATCTCCCTGAAATCTCCCTAAAATCTTCCTAAAATCTTCCTGAAATCTCCCTGAAATCTGAAATCTTTTTCTCCCCAAAACATCCTCAGTGTCTAACTCAGACTCAAGATTTGTAGACTGAAATTCGACCATCGGCTTAAGCGACATATTATATAGTTAATCGATCGATTTGTTGCCCCCGAAATTATCTTTATAACTCTCAATCTTTTAAGAGAGTTTTGCGTAGGCCTCAGCAGCTCACCAACTTAGTAACTCAGCAACTCACCAGCTTAGTAACTCAGTAAGTAACAGCACCTCGCTGCAGCTTAGATACAGTGTATATAATTTGCGAGACTTTGTTGCACTTACGGCTCTTCGACAACAGTTTCTCCCCGGGATCAGCTGCACCCTTTCTCCTCCCCGAGAAGTGGGGGGCTTTCCATGCATTTCAAGTTGCCTCTCGGTCTTGCCCCTCTCTCCGCGGTTGGATTTTGGCTGTTGGCTTGGGTGGCTTTGGCTGGAAGCAGCCATGAAGGCAACACCGCAGCAGCAAGAGCCAGAAAAAAATAAAGCATTATAGCCACAAGCGTTCGCGTCGGCCATAATGCGAGTGTGGCTGTGGAAGTTGAATGCGAATGCGAATGCGTTACGTGCCCACATATGTAACTCCGCAGCACACACACACACACACGCGCTTGCTGCACGCAACATCGGCAACATGGCGTCGCCACAGCACACACACACACTCACCTGGGAGAAAGAGGGACGGCGAGAGAGAGAAAGAGGTAGAAAGAGGAGGATGCAACGCTTTCATCGGAATTTCGTTGCCTGCATTTTTTTCGTTTGCGGCATCTTCTTTGCCTCGTTTTTTTTTTTGCATCTTTTCCAACGTTTTTTGCGGTTCAGCGTTTTGTAAGCTCTCAACATTGTTTTATATTTATTTTTTGCTTGCCCAACTAATGCAAATGTTTTTTACATTGAGCTGGAATTCCTAGAGAGTGTGCTGGCGCATATTAAGTATACGCAGAGAGCACATCAAGTATACGACGCCTAGGAGGCCATTAGAAGATGGTAATGGCAGGGGAAATCTCAGGTACTCTAAACTAAAAGCCATCTTTTTACTAAGGTTTTCAGGTTAATTGATTTAAATAATCAGAGGTTTGGCTATTGGACAGATTCATAGGCCTTCTAACCCTACCTCAATCGTAGGTGTGGATTCTGGCTATCTAATGTCTGCTTTAAGAACTCAAAATTATAGGAATTTTGCACCTATCCCGGCTATCCCGGCATAATCAACCCGTTATTCTCTTATCTGCCACTCGCCAGAGACCATACATGACCCAACTATTAGGCCAACTATCGCCTGGTGGCAATCAGTTAGAGCCACCTCCATCTCTGGCCAAGTTGGCGACGATGTGCAGTGACAGGCGCTCTCCCGGATTCAGATTCGGCTTCAGCTTTGCTGACTCCGATTCTGATTCCGAATCCGATTCTGACGACGGAATGCCATGTTAGATGGCAGCAAACATGCCGCTCGATGGCAGGCCAACTTAATTGCATATTTGCATAGGCGCACAGCAGAAAAACACACGAAATGCAGCCCGGCACACACAACACACTCGCACACACACTCCCGGTGTAAGTAGAACACGACTGAAAAAAGGCAGCGACGCTTGGGCGCCTGCCTCTTACGGAATGGCAGATTTCGAGGGTGTGGCTGCACCAGGCAGCGGGAGGTGGAGGTGGAGCACAAAAGTGGGGGAACCAATTTGCATGCAGCACCAGTACCCAGTACCCCGCAACCAGCTCTCCATCACCAGAGCCAAAAGCCAGGGAAACTGCAGCGAAACTGCAGCGCAAAACCAAGGAAATATGCCACCTATTTTGCTCTTTTTTCTCGCTCTGCTCAGCTCTCTTCACTTCTTGTTGGAAAACCAATACCAATCCAATTTGGCTCAAACCAGCCACATATCCGACCATCAATCCGGACCTCTGCATCTATCAATGCATCAGGCCAGGCAACAGCAACAGCAACAGCAACTGCAACAGCAAAAAGCAAAAGCATTCGCCAATCCATTCATTTCCATAGAAATGTGCGAAGATTATATGTTTCGTCAAACGCGAAATTGCGCACGAATATGCCGGGGCCACCGACTGCACCCCCTCCAGGTTCTCTCCCGAGGAGGAGGAGGAGGCGGAGGATGAGGCTCCCCCTCCTTGGTGTCATGGTTGCTGGTCGGCGGTGCCCGAGTTTGTTGCTTTTCTTTCTTTCCTCCTCTTGGTTTGGCGGCGAGGCTGCACTCGTTTGGCGGCCATTGTTGTTGAGTTCGCAGCCGAAAACGGGGCGTATGAGTGCTATTTCTGCATCTGCATCTTTCGGCATTCTTCTTCTTCTGGCATTCCATTTGGATCTTTTTGGGTTTGGCCAGAATAATTTCTAATAGGAGGTTCAAGGTGTCTATGTGAAGACTTTTGGCACAAATCTGCTAATTATTTAACTACCATTAAATGACTTTGGGGCTTCGAGTGCCTCTAAAAG
>JAEIIM010012528.1:0-12962 GCA_018874515.1 Drosophila greeni | reverse complement strand
TTAAAAACAATAATTTAGAATTGCTTTCATAGATACAATAGGTATACCTAAACCCAAAGCGGTTTGATTTTGTTTAATAAAAAGAAAACAAGGCTTCAAAAACCAAGTAAATCCCTCTCTGTTGTGGTGGAAATCATCCCATGGAGAACCCTTAATGCCAAGACAAACACAGGAGAGCTGCAAACTCACCACGACTGGCACTTGTGCGCATGCCTCGCCTCTTCTCCGAAACCCAAAATGGGGTTGGGTTCCGAGGGGGTGGTGCGATAGCGATTGGGGTCGTGGACAGTGAAAGGGGGTTGCCGACGACCATATGATAATGATATGCAGACACACATATATATAGTCCAATTGGTGGTTGGAAGCAGAAGAAAAATAAGGGTAGGCTTTTGTGGCTTCGAGTTGGAAGAGCCAGAAGCCAGCGAGCCTTGGACGGAAGCGGAGTCGTCGTGGGAGTCGTCGAAACTTCTTCAGGCAGAGATAAGCAGCTAGCGGAGCAGGTGGAGGAGCTGCAAAAGAAAAAGGAACAAAAAAAATGTGTGTACCCCAAAGTGAACTGTGAAAATTGTGCGAAAAACTATCCCGCAGGAGGCGGAGGAGTATAAAAGAAACCCAAAAGGAGTAGCAGAGGTCACACGAAAATCTGGAAAACCGCAGACCGGAAGTGAGGATCCACTTGCAGGAGCAGGAGCAGCAGCAGGAGCAGGAGCAGGAGCAGCAGCCAACCCCCAGCAACCTACCCATCCCCCTCAAAGACAACCCCTATTTATGATTATCGTGCTGCTACTGCTGTTCCAATCGCTGTGCCTCTACTGCCAACGCCTGGTCCTCTACGTCCACGACCGATGCTTCCCCAAGAACGTCCGCCTGCTCCAAGAGGTGGCCGAAACGGTGGGCGATCGTAAGGCCGTCCAGCGCCTGGCCGAGCAGCAGTTGGAGCAACAGAAACGCAGCCAGAAGCGGCGTATTTTGGAACCCATCCTGCCTTTGGTGGGGGGCCTCAACTCGGAAGCCTGTCGCTTTTGTGCCCACAGTCCGCAGGGCTATTGTCGCCATCACTTTCACCTGCAGGAGCTGCAGTTGCACAAGCAGCGCTTCGCGTCCAGTGGAGAGCAGGATTTCCGGCAATTGCGAAGGATTAAAAGGGAGCTAAAGAGGAGCATAGGGCAACAGCAGCAGCAGCCAGTGAGAAGCTATCGCCCCTTGAGATTGGCTGCCAGCTGGAGCAGCAGTTCCCTGAGCAGTGGCTATGCATCGCTGAGCAGTTGTGGGACTCAGGGAGAAGAGGAAGTGACTGAGGACTACCAGGAGGAGCAGGCGCCGCTAGAGGAGGAGCAAGATCTGCCCCAAGAAGCAGGGTCTGAAGATTCGCTGCTTCTAAGCACTGACATGTAGTCGTCCAGAAAGGAACTACAACAGGAAGTGAAGTGAGAACTCTCAGGATCAATTAAGATATTCAGAGAAGAAGCTGTCCAAGGGAAGGCTTTCCTTCAGTGAAGAAGCTGTTAAAAGATAACCCCATTTCCATGGTTTTAACCACTAGAACAACCCAAGGAGCAGCCCGTTAAAAAGTAACCACCACTAGACGTTGGAGGACCTTGCCTGTGCGCTCTCCAAGCAGCAACTGGAGAGCCCTTCGAGCAGAAGCTTCCTGTAGAAAAGGAGGAAGGAAGGCAGGACAACCACCCCCAAAAATAGTAGGCCAGAACCTTTTGTTATACAATTTGTGAAGGGCTCGCTTTTCATTTATCAAAGTTGTTTGGGTTCGAGCAGTACAAATTTCTCAGTTTACACACAGCAAAACACACACTATGTCAGATGTGGAAGTGGATTCACAGCAGCAGCAGGTGCAGCCAGTCCATCAGATGGTCAGTCAGAGGCGAAGGCGACACAGCCTGAGACGAGGTGGAGGAGGAGCTGCCACCCAGACCTCCTCCCAAGGTAGCATCAGCTCATCATCGCCTTCGGTCTCCATTGCACCGTTCGCTCGTTTCTGTCCCCTCGCCGAGGGCGTCGAAGACAACTGGACCTGGAGCAAGCGCCATCGTTCCAAGGAGGTGGTGCTTAGTGGACCCAATGCCCGCACCGTGCACTTCCATCCCAACTGGAGCAAAGGCACCGCCGGTGTCCAGGGCAAACGATCCCTCAACAATGGACGCTACTACTGGGAGCTGCATGTCTCGCAGCGCGTCTTTGGCACCTCCATCATGTTTGGTATTGGCACCAAGTCCGCCCGCCTCCATGCGAATGCCTTTCGGAATCTGCTGGGCGAGAACGAGCATGGCTGGGGGCTATCTCACAAGGGTGTGCTCTGGCACAAGGGCGTCGCCCTGCTGTACACCAAGCGCTTCCGCGAGAATCATCCCACCCAGATAGGCATACTCTTCGATGGCATTGAGGGGACGCTGACTTACTACAAGGACGGGAAGTGCCTGGGAGTGGCGTTCAGGGGATTGGAGCAGGTGAGTTGGCACAGGAGACATTAACCTGCTAGATATTGGAATTAATTTGATCTAAAGATTCCCCAAAAGCTAAATAGTTGCTTGAAAAATTTGCTAAATTTAAACGGAGTCCTATAATCCTAGATCCAATAATTAGGCCAAAAGATACATGATATCTTACAGATTCTTTTAAAAAATATTTTAAAAATTATATATAATTTTTCCCCCCTTTTAGATCGAGGAACCCCTGTACCCCATTGTCTGCTCCACGGCCGCCAAGACGGAAATGACCCTAAAGTGCACGATGCGGGAGTTTGTGAATCTCCAGGATCGGTGTCGGGCGGTGATCATGAAGCGGGTCCGCAATGCGGCTCAGCTGGAGAAGCTGAAGCTGCCGACGCCCATCAGTGATTATCTTGGCGAGGTGATCGACGAGATGGAACCACTGCGTCAGGTAGACAACTACGATATTCTGTGTGATTTGTAAAAGCAGCTCCGCTGCGCATCCGCCTCACGTCGTAGTTATAGCCCCCTTAGTCTATAAGATTGTGTGTGTGTCCCCTCTCCAACAGGTAAATCCCCTGGAGATGTGCATACTCAATTATGATTTGTAAGCAGGCCCGTGAATCTGTTTTTGTGCCATCGAAATGGAGGAGAGCTGCCAATGATGCAATGCCTCCTGGGACATGTAAATCTTTCGTAGAAGTTGTAAAATTGTGTTTTGTAAAGAATATATATGCATATAGATGGTAGTATTGTTAAGCAGGATATAATGATGATCCAACTTTCTGTTTTTTTCTAGCCTTTTTCTTTTTGGTTTGTTAACAAATTTCTAGCAAAAATGTGGGGAAAAATAGGCCAATTCGGTGCAATATTTGTGATATAAGTGGGATATGCATGGGAGTTCGTATCTTTGGGGCATAAAAAGCTCTAAAATAAGTTTAGAGCCTAAGCAAATGTATTTTTTCCAAACAGACGAGTGTGAAATCTAGTCAAAAAGAGGTAACTCAAGCTGCTTAAGTAATTTTTTTGTATAATCCCAGCAGCAGTCGGCAATCTAAGCTTAAATCTTAACGTTTCTAGACATAAATTTGTATAAACAAAAGCATATATTATAATTAAACCCAAGCAACACTTTAGTAAAAATTATTTATTACATTATTATGATTTTGTAGATTATTTTTTGGTGTCTATGTATAAATTACTACACATAATGTAATTGGTATATGACAGAGCATAATAATGATGATGAATGCGCGAAGTAACGCTCAAAACAAATTTAGCGATATGGATTTTTGCAAAACTTGTCACTTGAAATTTAAAATAAATAAAATATAAATTTACTAACTACGTTCGTAAAATATTGTAAATGAAATACTAAGCACAGGTTTTACTATAGCAGCAGGATGGCGTTTGCTTTACAGCTCATCAGACAGATGGTTAATGTTTTGCAAATGATCACCGTAGTCGGTGGCCTCACTGCCCACAAAGGTATCGTAGTTGTTGAGTATTTCGAGGTAGGACAGACGATCGTCGTGATCCTCGTCGGTGGAGACAAACAGATGATCCACCTCATCGGTGGCTATGGCAGTGTTACTGGGCACAATCCATGATAGGACCTCGTCGCCGGTCAGGACGCCATCACCATTAGTGTCGTGATCCTTGTCGAAACGCTCCTTCTCCGTGATAAGCCACTCCTTGTCATGCTGCGCAGCTGATTCGCCAGCAAACTCCTGGAAGCTTATCTTGCCATCGTGATCCAAATCCTTGTCCTGCATTGTGTGCTCCAGCAGAATGGGCAGCATAACGGGATGCTCTTCGGGATTTTGGAAAAAAACATATTCATCGAGCGACAAGCTGCCATCCTTATTCGCATCGGCTGCCTTGAACATTTCCTTGTCCTGCTGGATCATCTTCTGCTCATCCTCGTAGCTGTCAAAGTCGATGGTCTCTTTCTTAAAGTCTTCATCCTCCATGGCATAGGTGTCCTGCAAGTACTCCTTCCACGTTATCTTCTCATCCTGGTCCTGATCAATCTCCTCAAACCTATCGGCAGCTTCCTCTTCGGACAGTTTTCTGTAAATGTTAAGGTGAAGTTTAGTGGGTTTTTCTCGGGAATTTTTTAAGTTTGTAAGTTTTGCCAGCAGAAGCATTAACTTGGGTTATAAAGCTCGGTCAACATCCATATTAATCAACAGACAACACTCACTTAAAGGACCTTAATATCCAGGCTTTCAGCTCGTGCCGGTCAATAAATTCGTCCTTATTCAGATCCATCATCTTGACCAATATCAGCAGACGCCTCTTCGATTCCTCGGGCGAAAGTGTGTCGAATTCCTGTGCCTCCTTGGTATTGCCTGGCAGTCATAGTTATATAGAAATATTTGAACATAAGCGTGAAGACGGAAATGGAACACAAAGCAGAAGCAATGCCACGCACTGACGTGTTGCTTTCAAAATGCGAATTTTATGGTTTTTAATGAGAGCACTGAGCGAAAAATGTAATGGAATTTGTTATAGAGAGAAAAATGACGAAAAGCGATTGAATATTAAGAGCTATTTGTGTTTAATAATTTACTGGAAATAAATTAAATTGCTTTGCCTTACACTTTTTATATATTTTTAAAATTCCCTAACACACATTTTTTGGTGCCATTCTTTTTAATTCTTTTATGTTTATTTGTAATGTTTTAATGCTTTCTCCATGTGCAGACCCACAAAAATAAACCGCAGAAAGGTAAACAAATGGATTGCCTCAGCATATACCACAACAAATCGATAAAAATAACATATTATTAATGCTAAAGTTAGTTTCAGAAGGTCAAGTTTAAGTTTTAAAAGTAAAATATCAATTAATATCCTAAAACTTCTTTCGTTTCACGCAAATACAATATAAAAACTTATAAATAAACTATATAAAACTTTTCTTTTAGTATATGTACATATATGAAATTATTATTTTATCATCGATTTTATCTCTTTTGTTTTTACTTTTCCCCTGTGACTCACCAATAATGGCCTCATGGTCGAACTCCACGTTGTGCTCGCCATCCTCGCCATGATGATGGGCATCCCGGGGGGCATAGATGCCGTCCTTTACCCGCTCCTTGCTCAAGTGCTTCTCGTGCTTGTGCGTGGCCACGGCACCAAAGGCGGGCATGGGTCCCACGGCGGCCAGGAAGGCGACGGCGCACAGCGCCATTGGGATAAGCGGCAGATTTCTAGGCATTCTGTTTTTTAATTGATTATGCCGAGCGGCGGCGTGCTTGTTCCGTCCACTGTTGCCTCCGGTTTCTTTCTGTTTTTCTCGTTATTCTATTGGCAGCGGCGCAGCTTCTCAAGATCTCGCATACACACACACAAAGCACTCTCGAGTGGCAGAGGAAACGCCGGCAGGGAGCGGGCTGCGAGGTCGCACACGTAATAGCCGAAAAACCCAATGAACTCGGTTCACCTTTCGCCAGGCGGCGGCTGAAATATGCAAATGTCATTCGAAAGACTCTTTTTCGAAATTTGAATACTCACCGCAGCAGACAACGACAGCTGTTACTTCGGCTGACTGCTCCTATGACTCTATAAATGCAGCTTTTGGTTCCAAGTGAGTATTTTGTGAGTGGAAAATCTTTTTTTTAATTACTTGATTTTAATTCGAATCAATATTGTTAAATTTTACACAACAAATTTATTTATTTACGCGTTCTGTGTGACCGTCTAAAAATGCCAGATTCGCCCTTAGAAATATACTAAAAACTACCGTGAAAAATACCAAGCCTGAGCATTACCAACAGTGGACTCTAGAAGAGCCAAACTGATTAAAATCTAACGCTTATTTTACCATTTGAATTCGAGTAGATTTAATCAACTGATTGAACTTCCCATAGAAACTTCTATCCCATTATTGTGTAGGCTTCTTTTTCGACATTAACATACATTTACATTTACGACATTTGTGTACCCTAGGCGCATCGATAGTATATCGATAGTGCAATCGATAGCTTAATCGATTGTTTGACAGCTCAGCCCAGCGTGCTTCCGGCGCCATCTCTTTCTTTTCGCCAGTTTCCGCCGACGAAGGTGGGTGTGTTTTATTTAGTGTGCAATCCTCTGAAATTACTTAATAAACTTGTTCGTTTCAATAGTTTCTAACAAAAGCTATCATCATGGTTGCCCCCAAGAAGCAAAAGAAGGCTCTGGAGAGCACCAACGCCCGTCTGGCGCTGGTGATGAAGTCCGGCAAATACTGCCTGGGCTACAAGCAGACCCTGAAGACCCTGCGTCAGGGCAAGGCCAAACTGGTGCTCATCGCCAGCAACACGCCCGCTTTGAGGTGAGCTCGTTGTGCTACTGAGAAGTAGATTTCCATTGCGCCCAAGATGCCGTTTTTGCTGGAACCATATGGAGTCTTGCTTAAAGCTGACTGAGAAGTATGATTCCCATAATAAGTTAATGATGGAAACTATGGAGTAGTACAATCAATCTCGGCCAGCGCAAGCAGCAGCTACCAGGGAGTGTTCCCCAGACACCACGCACTCTCTGCTACCTGCACCTCCAAATGGTTCCCGGCAACAACGATATGGATGCTTGGGGGTAAGAATTCATCGTACTTTGTTAGTACGCTGTTAGTTTCCCACGTGTCGTGATGATTTTTTTGATTCCGAATGCCTTGACGAATCCTTTTTATTATACTAGAGACTCTTTCTGATGCCACAAACCTAGAGACTTGCTCCTGGTGGCTTTCCGTAACTTAAGTCCAATTGCTAAAGTAAATATTTTTCGCAATTGCAGGAAGTCTGAGATTGAGTACTACGCCATGCTGGCCAAGACTGAGGTCCAGCACTACAGCGGCACCAACATTGAGCTCGGCACTGCCTGCGGTAAATACTTCCGTGTGTGCACGCTGTCCATCACCGATCCTGGAGATTCGGATATCATCCGCTCGCTGGAGACGGCTTAATTTAAACGCCTATTCACAATAAAGCTGTGTTTGACAAGATCTTTTTAAATAACCTAGTGTTTTTATTTGTATAATTAAATGGGAGGACGTATTGCTGTTTCTAGGAATGGATCTTTTCTTCTATTTAATTTTTGGAAATTGATATGAATATGGGATTCGCACCCCTTAAAGACTACAAATGTATAAATCCCGTCAGAATGTTTTAAATAATATATTTATTGTCATGTTCACAACATCCATATTCCTGATTTTCTTTTAAGTACAATATTTTATATTTTAAACATTGGCTAAAACTCCAAATAAGTTTACAATTTTCCTTGTTATATTCGTCCCAGATTTAAATGTCCTTTTTGTAGGCCTGAAAAGGGGAAAGGAATTGTTATAAATCAAAACAAAACAAGGTAGAGCAAGGGTAACTTTATAGCTCGATTAACCCTTCCTCTCCTTCTTATTCTTTTTAAAATTCACATCCTGGGCCACTTTTAGCAGATGATCAAAGCTGGACTTTCCCGTCTGCATGACCATTCCATGAAACACTTTTGTGCTCGACTCCGTCAACAGCTCGTACGGCGAACCGAACTCCACAACTCGTCCTGCGTCCATGACCAGCACCTTGTCCGAGTCCATGATGGTATTCAGGCGATGAGCTATCGTCAGCACAGTGCAATCCTTAAACTTGTTTCGAATAGTGGCCTGGATGAGGGCATCTGTTTGGGGATCCACATTGGCCGTGGCCTCATCCATCACCAGGATGCGATTCTCGCGCAGAATAGCTCGGGCCAAGCACACCAACTGCCGCTGACCCACGCTGAAGTTGGTTCCGCCCTCGGAAATACTGCTCTGTAGGCCCGTAGGCAGTTCGGAGATCTCCTCCTTGAGGTGAACCTGAAATAATATATGTAAGTTTAATAACCCTACACACACACCCTACTCAACCAATCTTAACTTTACCTCTTCCAGAGCCTGCCACAGCTTCTCATCCGGATACTGCTCAAAGGGATCCAAGTTGTAGCGCATTGTGCCGGAGAAGAGCACAGGTTCCTGGGGTATAATCGAAATCTTACTGCGCAGGTCGTGGAGTCCCATCTCATTGGTGTCCCTCTTGTCGATGATTATGGATCCGTCGTTATAGGACAGTCGGAAGAGGGCATTGATTAGAGAAGATTTACCCGCTCCCGTGCGTCCCACAATGCCCACTTTCTCTCTGGGATTAATAGTGAAGTTCAGGCCTCTTAAAACGCAATCCGTTTCCGGATCAGGCGCATATCTTAAGCTCAAATCCTTGGCCGTCACTTGACCTTCTTCCGGCCAACTCTTTGGCGGCTGCTTCTCTGGCGGCGAGGTATAGTCTCCCTCGGACTCCAGGTTCTTGTACTCAAGCACCCGCTCCACCGAGGTCATCGAGTTCTCCAACTCGGCGGACTGACGCATGCCCCATTGCACCATTCCCGTCATGCCCACCGCCTGTGTGATGGCCAGTCCAATCTGGCCGGGATTGTTCAGCGGCGGATTGAAGAAACTATTCAAGATCACCGAGATCACATACGCCACGCAGAAGAGGTCAAGGTAATAGCCAAAAGCCCTGCTGGTCGAGACGAATGTGTAGTAGCCGGAGCTGTGCAGGTCCTGGTAGTTGTCGTACTGCCGGGTCAGCGTCCGCTGGGCACCCATCGCTCGGATTGTCGACAGCCCGGAGAGGGTGGCACTGAAGTGAGAGTACATAGGCGACCGAGCCACTGCCTCCAAACGTTTTACATCCCGCGACGTCTTTAGATAGAAATCGCGCCAGTAGTAAAAGGCCAGCACCATGGCAAATGTGCTGAAGAAGTACCAGGGATTGGTGATGCACAGCACGCAAATTATGCCTGTCAGTGTAAGGAAAATCTGTATGCAGTCCAGCATCACGGCGGGCAGTACCTCATCAACCTGGCCCAGGTCCATGGCGAACCTATTGAGGATCCGTCCCGAAGGATTTGTGTGAAAGAAGTACAGAGCTGTACGGGACACGCCCTGGAACATGGTGTTGTGCAGCTCGGTGGAGGAGTGCATGGTCATGTTAAAGAACAGCATAGTGCGCAGCAAGGCGCAGACGACCAGGCCAATATTAATGGCAGAAAAGCAGTATATGTCCACGGATGACGAAGATGAATTGTTTTTAACCCTGCAATCAAAACAATAAAGTTAGATTGTGTCATTCATTAAGGAAATTCAGGAGTCACCAGTAGGAAAGAAAGTAATCGCCGCCGGAGGCCAGGAGTTGAGTGCCAGCGCACAGGAACACCAGCAGGGCGAAGACCACAACGCTGCAGCCGGCGCCAAAATACTTCTTATACATAGCCAAACCAATTTTACCCCCACTGCGGGACTCTTGAACCGGTGCCGTGCTCGGCTTCTGCTTCGCATCCTTGTCGCCCAAGGTCTCCAGCGATGAAGAGCTAGCGTCGGCGCTGACATTGCTCTGGGTGCTGCTCTGGAGGGAGTAAGTGGGCGACTTCTCTTCCGCCTCGTCGCCACCGCCATTTGCCGTACTTTCAGCCAGCAGCTGGGCAAAATCTTGGCCGCTCTTCAGCATTTCCTCGTAGGTGCCACTGGCCAAGACCTTTCCCTTGTCCATGATCACAATGAGATCGGCATGCTCCAGGAACTGCAACTGGTGGGTTACCAGAACCACCAACTTATCGGAGAGAAAACCGCGCATGCATTCGTCGAAGAGATGTCGACCCACATGGGTGTCCACTGCGCTAAGCGGATCGTCCAGTAAATATACATCTGCCTTGCGGTATACAGCTCGGGCCAAGCTGATCCTGGCCCGCTGACCACCGGATAACGAAGCTCCACGTTCGCCCACCACAGTGCTATCGCCTTGCAGTAGTTCCAAGTCGCGCTCCAGGGCACACCTCTTCAGCACGGTGCGATAGCGTTGCCTCTCCATGGGCAAACCAAACAGGATGTTCTCTCGTACCGATGCATTGAAGAGCCACGGCTCCTGTGAGGCATAGGAGTACCTGCCGTGGACATAGACGCTTCCAGCTTCGGGCGGCAGTTCTCCCAAGATAGCCTGGACAAGGCTAGACTTGCCAGAGCCCACGGGTCCGATCACGGCCACCAGTTGGCCTCGTCGCAGCTTCATGCTGATGTTGTCCAACACGGGCTCGTGCAGCTCCTGACTCCAGCGTGCCTTGAGGTCTGTTATTTCGACCAGTACATCTGACACCTTGCCATTTCCCATGGCGTTCTTAGCATGCTTCTCTTTTCCAGACAGCAGATGTTGTTCCTCCTCTGGTTTCTCATCCGCTTCGTAGGAAAGATCCATTATGTTCGCCTCGTCGCGCATCATAAAATTCGTGACTCGTCGCATGGAGACCAAAAGCTCGGCAAACTGGGACATCCCGCTGGGGAAGAACTTGCTCACTGTTCGCCGCAGAATGTTGTAGAAAGCGGTGACGCAGAAGGCCCGTTCCGCCGTAAGTTCGCCGCCCATTAGGACGAATCCCAGCAGGCTCACAAAGATGGCTATGCGTCCGAGGGTAATCTCAAAGGACAGCAACACGCCTCGCAGTAGATTCACCTGCCTTATGGAGCTCATTTCGCTGCGGCGCAGCTGCTGGATCAACCGGCCGAACGGACGCTCCCAAGTGTACATCTTGATCACCTGTATGCCCGAGATGATCTCGTTCATCATGCGCACCCGCTGATCCGTTCGGAGAGCTGTTTGCAGACGCAGTCTGGACGTCACTCGGCTCATGTAGGTTTGGAGTGGCAGGTACAGAATTAGGATGCTGATACCATAAAAGGAAGCCACCCCGATCTGCTGATACAGAAAGTAGGCGGCGATCAGCAGCTCAACGGGTCCCAGCCACAGGAAGTGGAAGTGGATCAAGGCGCGATCAAAGCGATTCAGATCGTTGGAGAGCAGATTCACCACCTGGCCGGTGGTGGTATCCCCAAGCGAAGTGCGGCTCAGGCGCAGGGCCTTGCGATAAATGGCACTGCTCACCGCCACCCGCATCTTCATGGCCAAGTGCTGGAAATAATAACAAAAATTACTGAATAAAGTCCACCAACTAAAGCTTTTTATTACTTACCATCATGCCCATCATGTAGGGATGTGTGAGAAGCACGCTGGCCAGGATGCATGCTATCAGGAGCACGGCATATATCTGAGCGGCGTAACTATTGCCATTTCCATTGGCACTAAACTCCGATATCAGCCCGGCCAGAAGAAGCGGCACCGTTGCCCTGTAACGGAATTAAAAACATAAATTAAATGATTACAAAATTGATAGTTTCTTATCGGCACAAGACTCACCTAGTACCCAGCTCCAAGGCCGCGATGATAATTCCAGATAGGAAGAGCTGCCAGCCAAAGACACGTCCGATGACCCGCAGAACGCTTGGCTCCCGCTTCGGGTCCGCCTTACGTCGACACAGCGCCACCTCCTGCTCCCAGGCGCGATAGAACTCATCGCCCAGACTCTCCGCCCGGTGCTCGTCCAGGGCATTGTACAGATCCGTGGGCTGCAGTGTCTGCTTGCGGCCCTTGAACAGTATGGGCAGGGCAAAGCTGGAAGAGAAGAGGTCTTATGTAAATCGATTTCGCAATGCTCAGCAATTTTTTACTTATGCTACGAACAATATATTGTCTCCGATAACAGCTGTCTTCGGGTGTCAGTTCTCACTTAAGGTTCTTATAGCATGTGATAGGATGTAAGAGGAGACGTATTGCCTACCAGAACATTAGCGAGGATAAAATACCGGCCGACTCGCGCGGATTGGGCGGCAACTTGTTGGCCTGCAACATGATTTATGCGAACTTTCGGGGGTTTTTTGTTATAAATAATTAAACAAGCAATAGGGGCTTAGCATATGCTATTGCTAAGCTCCAATATTTCATCACAATTTCACCACAAGTACGAGCCGATTGATTGATAAGCGTAATTTAATTAGCAGACACAATTGATCCACTGCAGCATCAGGATTTCACAACGCGACAGAAGCCAAATAATGAATCGGAAAACTTTCCGCTCGCCAGAAACGCAAAAACAAATCACTTGAGCGTCCGCGACGCCCCGCTTTTCCAATCATTCTGTTCGGTGTCGCGAAACGATTCCACTCCATGGCAAACCAAAGGCCGTCGTCGTCGATGTCGAGCCCGGAATCAGCTGTTCGACCGGCTGACGCCAATACGGATGTGTATGTACGACGCGCACCGTTAGAAACATACATACAAATATTACATTACATCGAGCGCATTAGGGTGGACCTTTTACTGATAAGATACGTTATCGTGCAAGTGCTTCAAGTCTTCATTCTATTTTGCATTTTATTTAAACTTGACTAAACTTGTTATTTTTATAGAATAATTAAGAGTTTAAAAAGCTTATTTTAGAATTAACATGTAAGATATATTTAATATGCATACAATGTGTAGTAGTGTAAAGGTTCACCCTAATGTTCACACAGCTTGAGAGTCCAGGGATGGACTATGCCATTCATTCAAGGCCCTCTTTACTGTGGAAGCATCGGTGTGTATGTGTGTGTGTGTGTTGCAATGATAAGATAAGAAT
>JAEIIM010012440.1:0-24511 GCA_018874515.1 Drosophila greeni | reverse complement strand
GTCGTAATGTAAATTTTAACCTATTTAGTAATGTATTTCATTTAAAAATTAAATATTTAAGGTTAGGCGTGGACTTAAAATTACATAATTTTTTGAAACACGTGATATTTCAATTCACATGAAAGCGGTCAAGCTAAAAATAAACACATGACGTCACCTAATTTTTGCATGGGTTTGTGTTTTTCACTGATAAATAAATAAATGCAAATGTTTACAGTGCCAAAGCCGAGATAAGCTTGGCGCCAAAGTTGCCTATAAAAGCAGAACGGCGAAAGGCCAGAGAAACCAGTCAAATTCAAGTGTTCAAGTGAATCAGCAGCAATATTGTAGAGTTCCAGCAGCAGCAGTTATTGTTCCAGCAGAAGCAGTTAAAGTTCCAGCAGCAAAATCAACAGTTCCAGCAGGAGCACCTAAAGTTACAGCAGCAACAGTAGCTCCCAAGGCAGGTGTTAAGTGAATTTCTTATCGAGTCAGGTGTAAATCAGTGCAGAAATGTCGCAATCCGATAACGCGGCACGTGAGCAAACTGCGGCAAATCCGATGCCCGAGGCATGTCAAGGTTGCCGAGGCCAATTGCCACGCTCCACGCCCGTGGAACTGGAGGACATGGCAACGACCCCATCGATAGAGAAGCTCATCCGTAAGGCCACTATGGCCCAGAAAATGCTGAGTGATGTGATGCAGCAACTCCAGAAGCAGCAGGAATCTCAGGTGTCGCGCAAGGAAACCAAGTCCAAGGCGATCCGAAGCTCTAAGGAAGGAGGTAAAAGGCGCCACAGGGGACGCAAACATGGTCATCACAGTAGCTCCTCTTCCAGTTCCAGTTCTGGCCCCAGCGACTGCGAGCTGATTGCTGTGGAGCAGGAGGAGATCTCGCATAGGAGGAGGCACGTCCGTGAGGATCGCAAGCGCGATCGTTCCCGATCCCGTGGACGTTCCCGCGGTCACTCTCGTGGTCGTTCCCATGGGCGTTCTCGTTCTAGGTCCTACACCGATTCCCGACGATCCCGAGCCTTACCCCTGGCTCTGCCCGTTCGGATTTCCGTGTGAGTATCCTGGCTTCCATCAGTATTATCCCCTATCCATATTAACTATTAAGTGTGCATATAAATAAAAAACCCAAAAAAATTAATAAAAATTATGTTAAATGAAAATTCTAAAATGAGTTATTATTTCATGTTTTTTTGGGGTTTTCCGCTTAGGATTATAATATGATGTTCCATGAATTGTAGAATTGTAAAGGGGTTTTCGAAAAAAAAAAAACAGATTTCATAAAAATTAAAGTAAACAATACATTGCCTTCTTCATAAGATAACCCCTAAAAGGTCTAAGAGAGTAAAAGACACTCGCATTTATTTTTAAATATTTCTTATATTTTTTAAATGCGGTTTGTTTTTACATTAATAGTTTTTATTTTGTAGTTGTTGTGCTAATTATATGTTAAACATAAAAATTTTTTCTTCCCCTCGTACATGTACTTGGTTTTGTTCTCCTTTTGATTGTGATCTATTAAGTTAATGTCCTCTTTTGATTTGTAGACTTTGCTGTGAGGTTGCACCTTGCAGTCGCAACTTGCTGTTGTTATTAATAAATTCGTAAAATTCGATGTTGAATGTAATAAACCATTTTCATTGCTTCGTACAAATAAATTCATATAAAAAACCGACTAAAACCGGGCTCGGCGTTAATGCCGCCGCTCCGCAATTGCTATATAAACAAAGAGTGCTGTTTTCATTTTATATTCCAAAAAATGAGTCTTAAAAAAGGTTTTTTGGGCTGGGGCCCGGGCCCAATAAGTTTGCCCCAAGTGAACACCTTAATCTGCGACTTTATGCTGTGGTGTGGATTGTGTGGCTCTAATTTGTATGTTTATAATTCATGGCTTCTATTTATACTCGCTTTTCATGGCTTGCATTATTTATTGTATACTCGTAATTTAAGAGAGCTTTTTCTAAAAACAAATTTTGGCACATGGTTTCCGAAATGGGTTCGATCCGTTCGCTCCTTACCGCTCCTATTTGACTGTTAATGGGTTCCTTATGCTTTCGTGGCTAGTTTAAAATACAGCTACGTACTCGTATTACTTGGATTATTCGATACGAACTAAGAGTTATGTTAATTTGTAGTTTGTTTGTCTGCTCCTAACTTGGCTTTCGTTCCTCGCCGCTGCTGCTTGATTGAGTGTGGTAATATTTCGAAATTTGATTACGACTTGTATTTGATTCTCCTATCGTTTATTCGCTTTAAAAACATTTATCTACAACTCTGTATCGACGAATGAGACGACAGCTTATTGTAATGGAAACACTAATGTGTGGATACTGGCGATATCGTGTCATATTATCTATGAATACTGCGTTGAATTCAAATTCAGCTGGCGACATATTCGAGTGTATCGAATACATTTAGTTAACATTTTCATTGTGGCTTTACTTGGTTTCTATTTCTGCTCTTCTGCTCTGTGTGATTCTTCTCAGTGGAGTCATGCATCATTGTCAGTCCTTTTGGGGTTCGCTTTTGATTATTTACAAAATATACTCGGATACTCTACCTGTACGTGGATTCGCTAACAACTAGATGTATAGAGAGTATTCTTCGATTGTATATATCTCGAGTATCGGTATATATAGCCTATATACATGAGCACACGACGTCTCATAACGTAGACACACAATATAAATATACATTCATATAAATTTGTACACAGCATACATGTATATCTGAGTGTTTGGTTTAGTTGAAATTTCAAGATTAAATTCCTCGTTTCTTCGCCACATCGGGAGAGCACTACAAAACCGAAACTTGCAGGACTACCTTAGGAGTAGCTATAGCCGAAAAACACTCATTACAAATCGGGACACATTTATCATTTAAGACCATCCTCCACTCCCTAGACATATATGGGGAAACAGTTCAAGTTCGAGTTCGATACGATAGTATTCGATAGCTTTGCAGTTAGTAGTTTGAGTTACAGTTTCGAGTGATTAGTCGTTACGGATACTTAAGAGACTACGTTAGTATATGTACATACAACATTTCTGGAAGTTCGACAACTGACCTGGGTTCTGTCTCTGGACACATGCCATTCATATAATACGTATACTATAACTATATGTATAGTAGCATGCACAATCGTAATACTTATATATAGTATGACCTCTATAAATACGGGCAGGAGTTTATAATGGGAAGTGTTTGATTCGGTATGCTTTGGTTTGGTTTGGTTTGGTTTTGGTTTTGGCTGTGGGTATGGTTATGGTTATGGTTTCATGGATAGTTGGTGCAGAATTTTGATACTGATTGTCCGAAAGTTTACTTAGTGTTGCTCAGGAGGTTTTTACTGGATCTCGGGGCTCTTCCAAAAGGGGGATATGGGGGAGATACGGGGTCGAGGGCTTGGTGGCAAGGTAACAAATGCATTACAAAAATGTACAAAAGGGGAGGCTGCTCAGTTTCGATTTCGCTGAGACTTTTGGCCATCGGGCGGCCTGCTGGGCTTGGGCCTGGGCCTGCCGGCCCTGTCTCATCCTAGATGCTGATCCTGCGATCAGATCTTACCAATGTCTCAGACGGATATCGAGTAATCCGATTTCTCGCTTAGCAATTTCTGGCCAGGAGCGGGTGAATGTTGTTGTTGACGTTGCTGTTGCAGCGGCTGCTGTTGTTGCGGCTGCGGTGACTTTGAATGGGCTCTCTTGTGTGGTTGCTGCTGCTGCTGGTGATCCTTCGACTGCTGGTGGTGCTCCTTCTGCCGCTGCTGCTGTTGGTGGTCCAACTGCTGCTGTTGCTGCTGCTGCAGCTGGGAGGTGGTGGAGGAGGGCCGCGACCAGAGCGAAGAGCGCTGCCCGAGCTTCAGCTTCTTGATCGTGTCCACATCGCACTCGACCTCGGCCAGCTCGATCCGCTCGCCTAGGCCGCTGCCACTGCCGCCGCCACCGCCTCCGTCCTCCGTGCGATGGAAGGCGCCGCCGGCGGCGCACTCGGCCTGCAGCTGGAGCGGATGCAGTGTGCGCAGGATGCCGGCCCTGGATGCGTGTTTCATTTGGGTGGGGAGGGTGGTGGGTGGCAATCGTTGCGGGGTGAACGGGGGTGCAAGTACAAGAGAGGGTCCAGAGTTGGATTTTTTATGGTTTGCTTTTTTGTTAGGTTCGCAACCACAGCATTCAAGCATTCATTCAAAGTTTAAGACCTAGTGGGTGGTGTTCTAGTCTGGTTGTGTGGTTGGGTGTGCGTGGGTGGGCCACAGTTTTCACGACCAAATGTATATATTTTAGGGATCTTCGCTTAATAAAGAGCGAAATCTATGGATAGCTTATATTTTAAACTCTGCTAGGATTCAGGATTTATTAATCTTACATTTGGTCGTGAGAACTCAGCTTAACGGGCCCCCTCGGGGGGACCACACACCTCACCATAGGCCAGGTCTCATGTCTGATCTATGGGGTCCATGTAGGTGCAGGAGATCTCGCCGCTGTCGTAGCCGAAACCCTCCATGACCCCAATGGTGCCGTCAACGTATTCACTCCCCCCATTGGCCGTATCCTATTTGGGCAGCGTGGGCGCTGTGAAGAACTTGGACGAGAGCATGGCCGTGGAGGGGTTGAGCAGTGTGCCCTGGAGCTGCGACTGCTGCTGCTGGTGCTGCAGGTGGCTGTTGTGATTGTGGTTCAGGTTGTGATTCAGGTGGTGCGGCTGTGGCTCATGCGCGGGCATTATGGACTTGTGCGGAATGGGTCGGAATTGTGAGGAGGGCGGCATGCAGGCTACCAACGGGCTGGCACCGATCCCGTCCAGCCCCAGCAGCTCCTGGGCCCCATTGGGCCCGGACTCCAGCTGGTGGAGCTTGGGCGTGATCAGCAGGGGCTGCTGTTGCTTCAGGCTACTACTGTTGTTCTGGGAAGAGGAGGAGCTACTGTGCTGGTTACTGGGGTGGTTACTACTGCTCTGCAACTGCTGCTTGTGGAACTGTTTCTGCTGCTGTGTACTGATCGATGGCGACTTGACCAATGTGGGTATGTGGCACTGTATGGAGTCTTGGGACTTGAAGGTGCTCGATATGGACTTCAGGTTGCCGCCGCGCGGCGATAGAATTTTGTTCGAATTGCTCGATGTCGATGTCGATGGTGTGGCTGTCGTATTGGTGGCTGTGCTGTTGGTGTTCGTATTCGTATTCGAGTTGGTGGTGGTGTTGTTGTTGATCTTGTTGCTGTTGTGGTGGCGCGGTGTGGTGTTGGTGGAAAACTGATATTGCTGGTGATGATACCTGGAGCGACCGCGGCGGGGCAATGATTTCTGTTCGGACATTGGTGACAGATCGGAGGAGGTGCTGGACTGGGCTCCGTGGTAGATGATGCCTGCACAGGAGCAACAGCGGGAGCAACAGATCGGGGTGGATCATTGATGATGGATCGCAGATGTCAAGTGGGAAGAAAAGAACAGAAAACAAAGAGCGGGCTGATAGAGAGTTCTTCGTACTTGTTGCCAAAAGAAGGGGGTTAAAACAGGCGTCAAACATCAACAAGCTTATCGCTAACTTAGCACTATAATTCACATATCGGATTGCCTTATACGTAAGTCTTATTTGTCGGCCTGATCTGGTCTGGTTGGTGGTTGGTTGGTTGGTGTGGTTGGTGGTGTTTGGTGCTGTGTCAGTTTGGCCTACTACAGATATGTTATCGATATATTGTGGTTTGGAAAGTGTTGTATAAGTCTAGAGTCTGCAAGAACAAAGCAACACAAGAAGAGAGTTCAGCTGGCTTTAGATTTCTTGTATTATAAAGCCTGGGAAACTGATAACGTAAAGCGACGACAGTGAAGGCCCTCAGAAATGTCTAATTTTGGAAACTTCCTTCTGAGAGCTTTCACCTTTGCAGATTCTAGCCCTATTCTACTGACATAAAATCAGGAATATAGTATTTATAATGCATATTTTAATATTTTATTAAAATAAAACTTAATTAATTTTAATTTATAGGTACAAGTTTCTAGATTTGTTCCTAAAAATTTGTCAGTAGAATAAGCTGCATGCCTCAACCATTGGATGATCAAAAGGCATCTCAAATGGCATCCTCCCCTTTAAAATTAACTTGAACTTACTGTGCTTGATCTTGCCCTCGTGCTGATTGGAAGACTCGGTGCGACTGGAGGTCAGCTGGTCCTGATCCGACTCCGACTCCTCGCTCTCCGGCTCCGTCTTCCGCGAGTGACGCCTCCGGTTCTTGGACTGCACATGGAACGAAGCGGGAGATTAGTCTGGAACTGGATCTACCGCCGGGAAGGTGGCAGCTAGCGACTACAAAAGCGCCAGGGGAATGGAACGCTTTTCGAACTCAAAAAGAAAGGGTAACTTGAACTCAAGATTGATAGGAGGTGACACATGACACATGAGGCCGGGGGCATGACATGGACCCCCCGGTGCATGGTTTACGGCATTGCAAGTAATAAACTTAGAGGGAAGGGGAGAACCGGAGTACAAGGAACTGGGAACTGAAAACTCTAAACTGAAGAGGGCAAAGAAATACACGAGCAGAGAACAACGTAAAAAGCACGTAGTATGCAGTACACTTAGGAAAACACTAATCGTGACCCTGGGGGGCACACGGATCGAGTGGAGCAGAGTAAGAGTAGAGCTAAAATCAAAGAAACGAACAAACAAACGCACGATATTATGGAACGGTGAGGTCTGATAATAATTATGAATTGTCTTTAGTGGACGTTGGTGGTGGTGGTGGTGATGGGTGGTGGTTGGTGGTTGGTTCAGTACCGCGGCTGGTGGTGGCGACGAGCAGCCCTCGGCCAAGGCCCGCTCGTGGTACATGAACGAGTGGAGCAGCGTGTTGGCCGGTCCGCCATGATGCGGCTGTGACATATTGCCTCCAGCTGCCTCCGATAGCTGGAAGGTGGCGTACGGCGAGATGTCCTCGGAGGTTTCTGTGAAATATGTCCCGCAGGCGTTAAGCAGAGCTGATCGAGTGGATGTTGTAGAATATAATAGGCAAGGGAGTCACAAGAAATCACTAGGGGGCTTTGTTGTCAATGGAATTGATTCCTGGAACTCAGGTTTTTGTTTATTTAGTTAGGTACTCAAAACAATCCTTTCGATTTCTGTGACACCCCTTCAAAGCCCGACACTTACCTGGAATCTTGTCATTATTCTGCATCGACACCTTGTGAATGGTGGCATAGTAGCGCTCTCTCTGAGCAGCCTCCGAGTTGGCCCTGTTCTCCAGAGACTCCTTCTGGATATGGGTGCTTTGCTCTGCAATCGGTTGTTGTGCATTTTTGAGCACTAAGAGAATTAATGGGTCTCTGTATCAACTCAAGTACGCTTCAGTGGGACTTACTGTGCCTGTAGCAGACGATGACCATGATAATGGTGCAGATCATACCGGAGAACGCCGCAATGCTAGGGATGAGCAGGTTGAGGTTTCCTAGGATCACAGTTGGTCCCCGGTGGCCCCGATGCACAACATCCGCTGGCGGAGGATCACCCTCCTTGGTGAGCGTGGCGAAGGAGAACTCCGCCTGTGACACACCAGCCACATTGTGTGCCTCCATGCGGAGATGGTAAAGAGTCGAAGGTCGCAGATTGTTAACCACCACGCGACGCTGTGGCTTGAGGGCATTGGATACTGCAGGGAGGATTGATTAATTTAAAGACTTTCTTTTTAATTCCGAATCCAAAACTCACCCAACACCCAATCCTGATCATTATCCTCGGTAATCGCCCGATACTGCAGCACAAAGAACAGTAGCGGACAGCCGTTGTCCGGCCAGGAGTGCAGTCGCACCAAGAGCGAGGTGGAGTTGGGGGCCAGCAGAGCTGTGGAGGCGGGCTGACCCGGCGACTGACCCTGGGTGCGCACATGGAGCATGGTGCTCGTGGACGAAGTGCCCACCTTGTTCTGAGCACTCATGTAGACCTGGTAGGTGCTTCCGCACACGAGACCCTTTAGCTCATGGCTCGAGGCGTGTCGCGACAGCTGCATTTCCTCCGTGTTGCCATTGGTTCGCCGGTAGAAGAGCGTGTAGCCAGTGATGGGTGCATTGCCCGTAAAGCCACACTTCCAGTGCATCAAAATACTGCTCGAGGTGGCGCTGGTCACGTAAAGAGTCGGTGCCGAGGGCGGCACTTGGACCAGGAGCATGTGCGTGAGTCGATCGGTTCCAATGCCATTGTCCACCTGGCAGCTGTAGTTTGCGCTGTCCGCTAGTTCCAGATCGGAGATGATCAGATCGCCGCTGTCCAGCATCTGGGAGTTGTGGAGGCTGCCCTGACGGACGATTTCATCCCCCTTATACCAGTCCCGCTTGGGCTTGCCCACCGCTGTGCAGGGCATAGTGACGGTGGACCTGAAGGGACGCACTATGGGACCGCCAAAGGAGATAATCCTCGCCGGCACCCGGTTAGTGGTGATCTGTGAGGCCACCCGGGAGCTCTTGCCCTCGCCCACCCGGGTGCTGGCCGTCACCCAGAACTGGTACTCCATGTGCGGATGCAGACCCTTCGCCTCGTAGTAGGCCTGTTGCGATGGCAAACTCCTCTTCTCGTTGTTCAGCTCCTCGCGACCGTTCACCACGCGAGTGTAAAGACTGAACTTGGTGATCACACCGTTGGGCTCTGTCGGCGGCAGCCAGGAGATATACAAGGACTGCGATGAGCTGGACACCACCTTGATGTCCGCTGGTGCCTCCGGAACATCCTCCTCGCTGTGGCAGTACAGGGGCTTCGAGAGGACTCCGTCTCCCATGCGAGTGTGGGCCAGCACCTGGATGCTGTAGTTGGTGTACTTGCGCAGACCTGTCAGCACCATGGTGAGAGCTGTGGTCTTCCGAGACTCCACTTCGTCCTTGCTGGGCTGAATGTCATCAATGATGGGCTCGAATATGAGTTTATAGCCTTGGAGAAGGCCGTTTGTATGATAGATTGGCGGAGGCTGCCATGACACCTGCAGGGACTGGGAGGAGAGAGCCGCACAGCGCACATCCTCTGGCGGGCGACTGGGAACTGTTTCAGAGAAGAAATTTATACAATAGTTAATATGGAATAATATATTCATAATATAATTAATAATTTATAATAAAACCTTACCATCTTCCAAAGTCTGAGACGCGGTGGGCTCCGACAGAGGTCCCGGTCCCACCTGGTTGAATGCCTGCACCACCACGGTGTAGCGTGCAAACTTGGCCAAGCCACTAAGCAGCAACTCCCCATTACCGCCATCGACATCACCCGAAACTGAGGTGAAATTATAAGCCGTATTGCCCGAACTGGCCAGCTTATAGCCCACATTGTAGCCCTGGATGTCGCCGTGTCGCAGTTCCGGCAGTGGAGCCACCCAACTGATGAGCAGCTCCGTGGAAGACAAAGGTCTGGCCGAGAGATTGAGCGGTGGACCTGCCGGTCTCTGGGGCTCAGTGCGAACAACCAGCTCCTGGCTGGGTGCACTGCGTCCTGCTGAGCCTTCAGCAATTACCCGGAAAGCGTAGCGAGTGGCTGGCTTGAGGTTCTCCACCAAAGCATTAAAAGTGGGCGGATCCTTCACCTCGATCTGTTGCCACTGTTCTACGAAAAGAGCTGACGGTGGGAAAACTGTAATTAAAAGGGAGTTCAAACAAAAATTAGGAATGAAAAATGTTTTTTTAAATAATTTTGAGTCAAATAGGGATCTATTTTTTTTTTATTTGTGCTAAGCTCGCAAAACTTACGATCTGCCTCGCGGAACTCCACCAGATACTTGGTCACATCGCCAGTGCCCAGGGACTTGGGCTGCCACTTGAGGTTCACCGACCGGCTGCTGATCATGGCCGCCTCCAGGACACTCGGCGGCAGCGGCGGTTCCTGGACTTGAAGTTGAACCAGCTGCTGGTCGTTGCCATAGAGATTGCTTGCCCGGCAAAAGTAGGGCCCACTGTCGGTGGCATCCACGGTGCGGATCTGCAGCTCCGCTGAGACACCGTCCGGCGTGGCCTCCTGCTTGACTGATATCCTGAAAGCAGGCAATGTGCCCGGGATTACTTTCGCTTCCTGCACTCCGACCACTGAGGGCACTCACTTGTAATTGGTCGACGGGTTCAGGGTGTTCTTGCCCGAGCGCATCCACACGATGTTTATCGGCTTGTCGCCACTTACGGCACACTGGAGCAGGGCCGTGTCGCCCTTCTTCACCATCACCGAGCGGGAAGTGGAGGAGAAGTACGGCGAGGCTGAAAAAGGCGCACATTTTCCCCATTTTAATTACGGCCGGGCATTCCTCCGGGGGCCACGAGCATTGCAATTAACCAAATTGCCAGTCCTGCTTCCCAGTTTGCACTTCCTCAACACTCAGGTCCTTAGATACTCACAGTTCACTTTCAGCTGGATGACCTTTCCGATGCCGGTGCCGATGCCATTGTTGGCCTGACACAGATAGAAGCCCTCACGATCCTCCTTAACGTGTTGCAGCAACAAGGAGCCATTGCCCAGGAGTTTGGTAAAGGGACGCTCCCGGACCTCCTCGTATTCACCGGATTTGCTGCCTGCAAAGAAGGGGAGGAAAATTGGGTTATTTTAAGAGATGGGAATGTTTGCCTATCAACATTTTTAATAATCTTGGAATATTCATTAGACATACATTTTGATTTAAATAATTCAGGGAACAATCTTTATATTTTACTGATTCTTAGATCTTACCTGTGGCCTTTTTCCAAACTATACTTGGAGTGGGTACCCCCTGGGCCTGGCAGTGCAGCATTATGTGACGATTCCGCTCCACATTCGCGTCCACGGGCTCCACGATCCAGCGGGGCGGCACTACGGGGCGTATGAGTGATGGAGAAGAGCGATTAGCGTCGTTTGGGAAAAGGGTTAGTCAGGGGCTGCAGAACGAATGATTCAAATCAAAACTGCTAAGACATACAGTAAAAGTAGAGGTTCTTAGAGAGAGATATATAGAGAGAGACAGAGACAGAGAGGAAAAGTGAAGATTTCTGGCAAAGTAAAAAACGGCAGAAAAGAATTTTGCTTTACGTTCTTAAGATTTCCATAGTGCCTAGCACTGATGGTAAAACTGGTTGAATAGTGGTAGCAATATAGTAGGAACTTTTCAACTAATATACAAAAGGATAGTTTGCTTTTTGGGTTTGGTTTGCTTCAAAATCAAATACAAAAATAATTTTCATATGCAACTCAGTGAAAAAGGGAACAAAAAAATTATAGAGAACTTTGGTTCTTTTCATGTTTAATGATGTTTTAAGGATAAATCGTTTAGGATAATCGTTTGGGAGAAATTACTTAATGCGATTTGTTTTGTTGGTGTGCACGGATTTGAATATTTGTCTTGATTGGTTCGTTTATCGCTTTCTCCTTGGTGTGTTTATCTTTGATTCGCCCACGCTCTGTGCCTCGCTGTTCGTTGTTTGTACAACAAAATCGCAAAAAAGGCTAAAATATGTTCTGATATAGTCGGCGCATAAATTAAATAACAAAGGCATGCCAGAAGCGTAATGGAAAATATATATTTGCATAGAAATTATAGAATGCGCAACATAAATCGAAAATGGTGTGTGAGTTTTATAGTTTAAACACGCAGCTAACAAAACACGAGAAAAAAGCGAACGGATAAAACGTAATTTTAATAACAATCGCCCTGTGTACCCGCCAGTCGCACGGATTGGCTTTATTTTTCGGTTTTCAATAAATTATAAACTGTTTACTTAGCAGCTGCATTTAATTGCCAGCCTTTGTTTGTGCAGCACTAACGAAATGAAAAATGTTAATTAAAAATTAAACCCGGACAAGGAACAAATTATAGAGAGCATAAATGAAATTAACAGCTGGGCCCCCGGGCCAGGTATTAATTAAAATGATTTCTGGTTATTATTATTTTTGCATTGGATTATTTTGCATAATAAAAAGCGTTTGTGGGAACTGGTTCGGGGACAGCGTTTCTATAATTTGAACACGGAAAACAGAATAAAAATCTTTGCACTCAACGACAGCAGCAGAGAAGCAGCAGCGCAGCCTGGGAAATGTGGGAAATGGAAAGTGGAGCAGCATTGGCAGCATGGCATACTCGTAAATAAATTAAATTTCCGAATATTGTGTACGTCACAAGCTGGTCGCTTAGCAAATGAAAATAAATATAATTGCCCACCCCCGAGACTGGCTGCCTGGCGGGGAAAGCTTAACGGAGCAGGCTGTGTGTGTGTGTGTATGCGTCTGTGTTGGGGGAGCGGGGAAAACCCAAAAACGAATTAAGACCGGGGCTTAAGAACCGAGAGAAACGAAACGAAACCCGAAAAGAAACAAAGTGGAGAGCAAGCAAATCATAAATAAATGGAAATTAAAATTCGTTTGTCACAGCACTACGCGCATGCAGATGATGGCACAGAGCAAACACAAAACCAAACGAAAATTGCAATTCTACGCACATTTATGGCAAAGTACAGTCCGCATGCAGAAACAAAAGGTGCAGCACAGCAGAGTACCGTTAGCCGCTTGCTAGTGAAAAAACAATCATTCTCAACTACATTAGCAAATACTGCGAAGCTTTAAGATTATTATCCGTTGCTTTTCGGTTGGTTTCTCCACAGTTTTATTTTACTTTTTTTTTTCTTAATTCAGTTTGCGCTGCAATAAGATTAGGTTTAAGCGTTTTGTCACTCACACAAGCACGCAGGCAGACTCGGGCATTCAGGCACTCACACAAGCGAAAGGGTTAAGTACACCGAACAAAATGGCAGAATTTAAATCAGTTTACAAGATACACTGCATTAGTAATGTTTAATGATTTTAATCGTATTTTAGGCTGCCCAGAAATAGGCAATTATATGTCACATTTCTTTTCCTCAAAATAAATTTATTAATATTAGATTCAAGGACATCCATTTCGTTCAGTGTACAAATATAGAGTAAGCGTTTAGAGAGGCCAAAACCAAATTGAAGCAAAAGCGCGTGTTTCAATAGCATCTTCGGAGCACTCCGGGTGGCTGCGGATCCTGCTCCTTTAGTGGAACACAACCCATTCTTTTGCAGCGTTCGCCTTGTTTATTCGTTCGTTAATTAAGCACAGCACATTGAGCATAGTAGATGGAGTAGATGGAGTGGAGTGGTGTTTTCGGAAGCTGCAAGTCAAGTCAAAAATGAAGAGAGGAGCCGAGCGGAGCCAGGAACAGAAAAAAGGGGAACAAATGAGCGCTGCATTTATTCTGCAGGCGCGCAGCAACAGCGACGTAGACGGCAACTAAAAAAAGGTTTTTAGCGATTAAGGCAAATAATTCTTAAAGCAGCTTATCTTTCCATGTTTATGCATGAGTATTTGTATAAATTATAAGTTACAGCTAATCACGAATGCAGTGCGCCCTCCGAGGAAGACCGTGGAATATGAATTCGGAATACCGCCAATTAAATTCCACCCGGAGAGCGCACATAATTTATGTGTCGTGTCTGGGGCCGGACTTGTCGTGTAAGAAGCCATTTAAATAATATGCAGCAAATCAAAATGGATATATTCATAAGCTTTATACGTAGTTTTGTTAGATTTTGGTTACGAAGCGCATAAGAAGCAGTGCAGTTAAACGGTTTACCTGGTGACGGTTGTCAAAAAAACCCACAGCGTGCCAAAGCGACTTAAGGGTGACGGGGGAACTCTTAATTGTAGATTAGTAGGGGTTTTTTCGGGTGTTTAAAGCGGGACGTTTATTTTTTCTTATGATAGGGTTTTTTCGTTTTTTTATCGGGGTTTGGTTGGTGGTAGTTTTCTTAGTGAGAGTCAAAAAATCAAAGCACCTTCGGGCTAGGGCAACGTTCAGTTACTCCCGGAGCTGGAGCAGCTCCAAAAAAGCTGGGTTAGCCTAGTTTCTTTTGTTGTTAAAAATCAACCAAAAAATATATATCATCAAGAAATGAAAATACCATTAAAAAGCTCTTCTTGAATACATCAGCGGGAAAGCAAAAAGTTTTTGAGGGGCAAAGTGAAGATCGCATAGTTCATATTGCGTGTGTTATGTGTGGGTGTGTGAGAATGAGAGTAATTCCATAGCGATAACTGGTCAAATCTGGATTTTTTCATAATTAAAAAAATAGAATTTACTTTTTTTTAATGGAATAAAATATTTACTGATCAATTTAACTGATTTAGATAGAGAAATACTGAATTTTTACGTTAAAATTATAGCATTTATAAATATCTAGTTATGAAATGATTTAATTATTATTCAGCTTTATCTATGTTTAGTATCCTCCCAACCTCAGTAAAATAATTTAAGATTCCCGTAAATTTCACTATCTAAATTATAAAAAGAAATCATAAATAAAATCCAGATAAGCAGATACGACCATTTAATTAATCTCTTTCCATGTTTAGTATAATGTTTGGGTTTAGCTGTGTTGATGGGTACGCTAGTACGCTACCTTTGACCTGCAACAGGGCCGTATACTTGATCTCGGCGGCCGGATTCTTGGCCACGCATGTGTACTCGCCGGAATGGGTGGCGGACAGCGACGGAATGCTCAGCAGGGAGCTGTACTGGTCTAACATGGTGACATTGGCGCCCAGGAGGTCCGGCAGCGGGTCTCCGTCCTTCAGCCAGAGCAGCTTCAGCGGCGGATCGCCCCGGGAGACACCGCAGACGGTCCTCGTCCGCATGCCCTCGGCCAGGCCCTCCTGGAAGGCGAACGGTTCTATGCTCGGTGGCACTGCAAGAGGAAAGATCAGGCGAGATGGGTTAAGATTCGAGCAGGAAGCGGAAGCGAAGATTCCTGCGCAGCCGTCGGCGGGGGTTCCCACGATGACTCAACGTTGACTGCTGCCGGATGGGATTGTCAATTGTGTACGAGATAGAGTACGCTCTGTAAACCTTCGCAGATTTGTTAACACATTCGAATGAAAACGCTACTTAATGTTGTACAAGCATTCCGAAAGTGGAAACATCATTTACAGAGGATAGCAAGGATCTTATGTATATATATAATATATAGTTATCGTATGTATATGCAAGTGGTTCTGCTCTGGAGTGTGGCAATGGAGATTACAATGGTACGGGTACGAGTACATGAATCAAAGTGCATACGAAAGGAAACTCAACTACTTGCAACTAAACGGGATTACGGATACTGCGAGGAAGGACTCGAATCGTCGCTCTGTATTTGTTTACCATTGACCAGAAGGGCCTGCGAGTTCTCCACCTCGGCGGCGGAGTTGCGGACCACACAGGAGTAGTTGCCGGTGTGGTCGCTGCCCAGGTTCTCGATCACCAGGATGCTGTTGTACTGGTCCACCAGCTTCACGGACATGTGCTGCGTCTGGTCGATGGGCCGGTTATCCTTCCGCCAAACGATGGTCAGCGGCTGGTCGCCCTTTACCACCGAGCAGGTGAGGGAGGCCCGGTCGCCCATGTTCAGCTGCAGGATGTTCGTTTGGAAGGGACTGAGCTTCGGAGGCACTGCAAGGATGATCAGCCAAGGATTGCGTGAGCGCAACAAGCAAATAAAAAGAGGAAGCGCCAAAGAGGGAGCCATGAAATGGCTGCGATTTATGAAAATTTAATCAGGACGGCGCTTCGTTAGGGCGCGAATTCATTAACATTAACAGTAATGAAAAAAAGGTCTCGCGGTGCTCCCCTCCGGCTTCCTTTTTTAATTTACCAACTTTTAAGCTTAGATTATTGCGCATATTTAATTACAGCTCAAGCAAAAAGTATACACACGACCGGCTGAGGGCCAAAAACAAAACAAAATTAAGCAGAAACAAAAACGGAACGAAAAAGAAATGCAAAAAGGTTGCCAAAAGGTTGGAGCAAGCTGAAGCGCCATAGGAAACTACTTAGTTTGCTGTTAATAATTAAAATGCAATTTTCACTTCGTTTCGTTGCCGGCCGCCGCCTGATGTCATCGTTTTGGGGAGAATCCTGTGAAAGAAACCAACCTCGACCTCCTCTTCTTCGTCGTCTATTTTTTTGTTTGCTTGTTTTTCCCAGGGTTTTCTTTTCCCTGGGCTTTTCCCCTTTTGTGGGTTCTTTTTTGGGGCTTTTTCAAGCACCGTTCCGGCCTCACATACTAACCTATGACCGTCACTTCGCCACTCCGCCGGGCGCTGTGACCCTGCTTGTTCCTCGCCCAGCACGTGTACACGCCGGAGTCGGAGGCCTTCTGCACCGGACTGATGGTCAGCGAGCCGTCCGGCTGGACCCGTTGCCGTATGTCATCCGGCAGCTCCCGCCCGCCGCGCTCCCAGTGGATCTCCTCGATGGGATAGCCGGCCACAGGGCACTTCAGGTTCAGTTGCTCGCCGGAGACGGCGGTCACCTTCGGTATCAGTCGAATGTAGGGAAGACCTGTGTCACGGAGAGCGGAAATGAACGGAATAATAGAAACGGAGCCAGGTGGCGGTGATGAGTTGTAGCGGTGCAGATATTGGGGGTTCGGGGGAATGGAAATGCTTAACAGATTTCCGCGCACGTTGCTTTTTTAATAATGCAGTAAACAACTACAACTACAAGAGCAATATGAGTAGGGAGCAAGTGAACTGGGAAAAAATATCATACATTTTAGGCAGGTTCTATTATTTCTTTAAAAATCATTAAACAAGTACGAACTTCCTTAAACTTAAACTATTGAGACTGCTTAAACTTCAGACTTTTAGCTGCTTCTTGTCGAAAATTCTAAAGATCTTGTTTTAAAGAGATCGGTAACATTTTAAATATAATTTATCCTAACAAAAATGTATTTTAAAATTTGATTCAAATAATTGTAGAGATTTTTCTTGGACAAAATATTTGTTCTAGTATTTTTTCAAGACATTCAAAATCCACCTTAGCTCTCTTGTACTTTTTCTCTCTGTGCAGACAACGGGAAGGGGAGCACAATGTAATATGCATATCCTTGTTGGTTTCGTCCTGTCTCGCCTTGCCTCGCTCCGCCCGCCAAAACACTTTTCGGTGGAAAAGTGGAAGGAAATAATGCAGCAAATGTCGGTCCTGGCAGCTGAAGGAGCAAGAGGCAAGAGTTTTGCGGCTCGGCTCTTCTGGTTTGCCTTGTGGGCTGCTGTTTTTTTTTTTTTTATTTTTTTTTTCTGCAGAATATGCATAATTTTCGAGCATGTCATACGTGGTGCCCGTGCCCGTGTCCCTGTCCGTGTGTCCGCGTTCGTGTTTTCTGAGGGAAGTCGGTTGGATGGCGGGATTTTTGTAATCACCGCCATTACCAAGTCGCGCAATCAGCGACATCGCCGAGCTTTAAACTAAATGATGATGGTGGAAGTGGGATTCATTTCCTCCACCTTTTTGAGCTCCAGCAGGCAAACATTGTTTGAAGGGTATGCGGGAACTGCCAAAGAGCCTGGAAAATTACATGAAAGGTACGGGTACGGGCACGGTCCTTTTGACACACTTTTTTGTTGTTTTTATTTAATTATCGAGGGAAATTCCAGCTTTTGGAGAGAATCTTATGGAATAGAAATCTCTGACTGGAATATTTAAATTGTATTATTCAAAAGAAATGTTTAAAATAAGTCAGAAATTTTTTAAAATATAAATAATTTCCATTTCTTTGTTATTTCTTATATATATATATTTGTTATTTCTTATAGAACCACTTTCCAGTAGAGCATCCCATATTCGCCAAACGATTTTCCCTACATTTACTTGGCTTTATTTTTCAACTTTTTCACTGCAAAACTTTGTAAACATGGCGCAGTTTTTGCCGCTGCTGTCGTTTTGTGTTTGCACTCTCCGGCTCCTGCTTCCTTTCGTCCTGGCAACGCCATTTTGTTTGCCTGGCGACACAAAAATATTTGATTTCTTGCAAAAACAAGGCAGATGGTGCTGCGCGTGCTGCTGGAAACTGGGAACTGGGAGCTGGGTGTCCTTTCGGCAGGATTTTCGGGACGGCAAAGGGGGAGAAGCACTGCACCCAGCCGAGAGCCATGTTGAACAGAAGTGTGCGCCTCGAACAACACTTCAGTGCAGCAAAGGCACAAAAGTAAACTTGCAGGAGGTGTGGCAGTTGCAAGGATCTGTTCTGGGCAAACGGAGAGGACATGGCGGACGTGTTGTAAAACAAAATCAGGCAAAAGTAGGCAAATGCCCAAAAAAAGGAGGAAAGACCTCGAGCCTCTAGTATGGAGGAGAGCGTAAGAGTGCATATGTAAGTAGCTGCCCATATTTGTAACTGCACTGAGAAAAATATAGGATTTTTAAATTCTATTCTATACAAATTATGTTTAAGCTTTAACACAAGTATTTATGCGTTTTAAAATGGATTTTTTAAATGTAAATGATGCTAAAAAGTTAGAGTTTAATGTAAAATTATCCATCACTTTGTTCAAAGTGTTAAAAAGTTCCTAAATTTTTAACCTTTTCTATATATCAATGATATTTTTTTCCCAGTGTTCTATTTTTTAGAGTCTCCGCTCTAAGTGTGAATACAACATACCATAAATATTCAGGCGGGCCGCATGCTGCACTCGTCCTGCCCGATTTTCGGCGTTGCAGGCGTACTCGCCGCCATCCTCGACCATGACGTGGCTTATGTTAACATGACTAATTACATCGCCATGCACTGTGATGTATTGTCCGATCATAAATCTGCAACGGCAAGGGGGTTGAAAGCATAAAGAACACATTAATATTGGCTTGGATGCAATTTTAGCGGGCGCACGCGGCGTATGCGCAATGCCCGCTTGTTTCAGAATTGTTATACGCTTTCTATTCCTTTTTTTTTTTTTTTTGAGCTGCTTTTGCATTTTTAAGGACACACACACCCACAACGCCGGTACACTCATCAGCTAGGCACACTTCAAAAATGCAGCCTGACCCAAATCCCTTTGGCTGTAGGCTTCATTTTGTAGTTTTTTTTGTCGTTTTTGCCTTGGCATCTCGTATTTTTGTTGCGTGTTTTCTATTTTTTGTCGTTTTTTTTTTCGTTGCCACATTTAGTCTTAATGAAGGCTGTCAGTCGCGCTGTCGGGGCTTAGCATAGTTTCCATATTGCCGTCAATGTCATGTGCCACGCCCATGCCCTATGCCCACTTTTCCACCGCCACAACCCGGTTCCACTCGCACTATTCCACTTCCAGTTAATGCGGCCGTTACGCCTGAGCTCAAATAATGAGGAAAAAAGGATTTCAGGAGGCGCTCAAGTTGGCATTAAGTTCCGTGCTCACTCTCCGGCTGCCATTCGTTTCGTTCGCTTCTGTTGGTGCCTTTGTTTGCAGTGCCTTCTTATTGGCACAGACATTAATTACAGGCAACATTGTTACGCATACGCCATGTGGCACTCCCACAATCGGCTTTCGTGGCATCTTATATGGCCGGGATTGCGATCTAAGCCGGCACACACACACATATACTCACCCGCTGGCTCATTAGTTTGTGGCCCCGGCACGGTGGCAACTTTTCAATTGGCATTACAGCCGGATACAGAGTAAGAGAGTTGGGGTTCAAGTTGGAGTCGGAGCCGTAACAATAATGGCGGAGGAGAAGTAATTACAATTTTAATTAACTTTTGAAGCGGCCGCATCGTGCGGAGCTTATGAATGCATAAGCCCCGGCCTGCTTCCGCTGATTTCCCCAGAAAGAGTGGCCAAGTCAAGCCGAAAAATCTTTATGGAGTGTGCCCAGGCTTGTAAAAACAGCAACTGTAGTTAAGTGAAAATGGAGCCGCCCGGGAGGAGACCGAGGCGGGAGACACTTGGCGGTGGACTCCAACACTTGAGCGCATTGAAACAATGGCGAGGACAAAATTGCAACAAAGTTGCACACATCCTCAGCCGCAGTCGCATCCACATCCACATCCACATCCGCATCCGCACCATGCCGGCTTAAACGGCATTGCAGAAGTTTAACTGTGTGTGTGTGGCGAGTGTGTGGAGCATAAAACGCTTTGGCTGCAACAATATAAACCTAATAGCTTGGCGCGGCTTTTGTGTGCTGTTTTAGCTGATTGCAGCTGCTGTTGCCGTTGCCCTGTGCTGCTGTGAGTGCCCTGCTCTGCGGGTGGCTTAATTCCGGAATCCTGCCAAAAAGGAAACACAGGAATAAGAATTTCAGTAGGTGCTACTTTTTGGGGGAGGTGGAAAAAGTTTCGTGGCGAAAACTTTGCGAAAAATTATGAATTTCAATTTACGCGAATTGAGTTTGCACTTGGAGCCCAATCAGGTAAGTTTGCAGGCACAGATTAGTGGTTTTTATGTGCTTTCAAAACTGAACCTACTTTTGGTTGAATTTGGAAAATTCAAAACTCTATTTTAGGGTCTTAAAAACTGGGTTTAAATATTGAAAATAAAATAGAAAGCCAGTGCATACCTCTGATATAAGAGAGGTTCTTGCTTCAAAAGGTTTTTATTTTATTTATGTAACATATTTGAAGTAGAACTTCCTTGTTGGCAAATAATATATTTAAATAATTCCATTAGTTATATGATCCTAATTATGTATCCCATATAATTCCGTAACTCATGAGCCAGATCCACTCTCATGCTCATAGTATTATGTTCCTTAAAAGCATTCTTGGTGCCGCTTAAGCGTTTTCTCATTTAGGCCAAAATTACACACATTTCCATATCGCCTGCAGTTGTAGACAAACGCATCACGCATACACGCCTCCAAAGCCTCCCTTGCCTCCATCTTCACAGACTTCTCAGGCACAGGGCAGGAGGAGCTGAAGGAGGAGTAAAGCTAAAGAAAAGTGAAGGAAAACATCTCGCTGAGCTTGGGCCTGAGTTGGAGCCTCAGTTTCTGGCACCGCCGCAGACAAACTTTTGAAAATGGCGTAAAATGAGCGTTTGAGTGTTGCGTTACCTCGTGCGCGCAATCATTTAATTTCCGCCCCAGGGCGTCTGCCTTCCACCTTTCCGCCGCCGCCCCCTACATTTTCCTGCCGCTTTCCCGCCCCATTTCGCCTGTTTGCCTGTCTGTCTGCCACTGAGTGTGTGTGTGGGTGTGTGTATTAAATAAATACACTTACCAAGTTGATATACCTTTAAACCGAATAATGTAAACCACTTAAAACTCGGCAATAACAACGCAACGGCAGACGGCAACCGGCAAGAGAATTTATGCAGCATTGCGAAGGATGTTGCCGGCTGGCAAATTAGGTTGCCAGGCAGGATAATGCCTGCGGGCATTATGTGTCAAAATTGTGTTGCTCAGATAACTTTTAAATTAAAGCCATCGGCATCTGCATGTCCGCACAAGTTTCCGAAAGCAAATTTTCACACCAACCACATAGCAAACAAATTTTTGTAATCAATTTTGCCTTGTGGTCAAGCCATCTTCCCGGACCATCATCGAAAAAGTGGCATGGGAATGGGAATGTCCGCCGCAGGTCCGAAGGACCCAAGAAGGATGGCCACTTGAGTGAAGTGAATTCATGGCGATGCCTTAAGTTGCAATCTCAAGTGCTTTACATGCATAAAAAGTAGTCATCTTTTTTATGTGGTTCAAGTCTAATGGAGGATTTTAATGGAGGATATCAGCTGTAGATAAGGAACGATGTGCCTGAAATAACAGAGATCTTAGCGATATATTGTTCTATAGATTTTCAAACAAATATTTTTAGTTTAAGAGGTATTCTATGGTCGTGTTTTGCTCAAAAACCCATCACGTTGATAGCAGCTCATCTGCCTTCGACGTATTGCCTAAGTTTTAATTAAAATATTGCACAGCTGGGCAACGCAGGACAACAATCAGGACACTGTTGCCTTAGTTTTTTTTTATTTCCAGCTTTTTGTTGCTTTTATTTTTACGCTGGTCTGCATCAGTAAGCAAAAAGCAAATGCAAATTAAAACCTGATGCTGATTTTGATGGTAACTGCTGTGCGGTACTCATAGTTTTTAATCAACAACAGAAGTCAACAGTGGCCGGGGCGAAAACTTTGACTTGCAAATGATTACAGACGTAACTCAAACAATTAGTGGCAGCTGCCAGCGAGAGCTGCAAATGAACCAGTCCAGCAGATACACAGATACATATTCTCACAGATACAGATATATAAAAAATCAAATGAAATGCCGCTGACAATGTCGCAGACCGAATTGGCAATCAATCGATTCGCCGCTGCATTTTATTTACTTACACTAAGCCAACAAACTATTTGAGGTCCCCGCATTCGATTCAATTTGATCCGATCCGAGCCTCTTCGATTTTATTCGGCCAATGCAAATGTCAATGTCATTAAAGGACCCGACTGGTGGGGCTGTCATTTAATTTAGTTGGCATCCAGCCAGCTAAAAATGCAATTAAATGCGTAAGGATGTAAGGATTGGCCGACCGACCGACCGGGCTTAATTAACAAATAGAAAGGCAAAGTCGGAACCTTGGGCCAGACGCAGACACAGATACAGATACGGATGTGGCAGCGAGTGCGAATGCGGATACGGATACGGCTACAGTCGCAATGGCAGTCGCAGTCGCAGTTGCAGGAGTGAATGAACGCTGGAGCAGACGACGACGACGACGAGGTGGCCACCACCCACCTTTGTAGGCGCGGCAGTCGGCAGCCACTTTTCTATATATGTATGTGTATGTGTATATGTTTTTCTATATATTCGTGCGGCAATGTTTTTGAAAGGAAAATGCTGAAAAAAAACGTAGGCACTGAGGGGAAAAAAGGCAGAAAACACACACACACACAACGAGTGCAATAAATGCAACCGCAGCCACAGTCGGGAGCCGCAGTTGAGATAAATTTTTACAGAACGCCCGCAGCGCCGACTGACAGTGGGAGACATTAGGAATCTTAAGGAAATATAATAATACTATTTCTAACTTAAAATATAATGTATAACAGGATAAATTTAATCCACTAATAAATATGCATCAATGTTAAAAAAAAAATGTCTTTCTAAAACAATCATTCTCCTGACTAACTTACATAAAATAATGTAAAAAATTTAAAGCCGTGACAAATTCTTAAATTGAAAATAAAATTGTTGATCTGTTAATATTCCCTCAACAGCATACTATCTCCCACTGTGCAACGTTGCCGTTTTCCGTTTGCCGTTTGCCATTGCCAAGCCCATCTCGAGGTTCCACCCCGTTCCAGTTACAGTGTACCCCACCCGGCTCCCACCACTCCCACGGCCCCTTTTCAACAAGTTCAATTACCTTCCGTTTGATGGCAGCGGAAATCCGTCCAGTGTCCATGAAATTTGCGGCGTAGGATTGCCGGCAGCGGAGCACTTGAGGCTCACAGCTGGGCCCGGCTGCAGGGTCTGCTCGATGAAGCTGTACAGCAGGGCTGGCGGGGCATCTGCAGGATACAGCCATGGATACAGCGGATGCAGAGAGAGGGTGTGAAAGAGGTCACATTAATATTTTAAGCTACAAGGGCCAACCAGTCGCGTTCACACAGGGGAGAAATAGGTTCTAGGCATAAAATCAAGAATTTGTAAACAGTAACGAAAACTTTTTACGAGTCAGTTGAAAAAGTAAGACCTTGGAAATGTTATTTGGAAGTTTTAAAAAAAAATAACTTAATAAACAGTTAAACAAAAAAAATAACTCTTTATAATTATAAACATATAGAAATTTGGTTTATGAATTAAGGTAGGATATTCTTATAACTCACCTCCCAGTTGCAGCTCCGCGGTGGCCTGGAATGTGTCACCCTCGGGTCGTCGCACCACGCACTGATACATGCCGCGGTTCTCGCGGCCCACTCGGGGCACCACCAGCGTGTCCTCGACGCGGCCCGAGGAGGGCAGCTGGCGTCCGTCCTTGTACCACAGGATATTCTGCATGCCCACTGGACTGCCGTTGCTGGTCACCAGGCAGCGGAACTCCGCTGTGCCGCCCATATGGACGCTCAGCACGTTGGGAGAGATCTCCACCTGGATGGGCGTGGCCACCGTAAGACGGAGCTCGGCGCTGGCCTCGCCGCCCACGTTGCCGGCGGTGCACTTGTAAACGCCGGAATCCTCACCGGTCACTGCCTCAATGGCCAGGATGGGGCCCAGGAGTCGCACACGAGGTCCACTCAGCACGGGCAGGGGACCGGCTCCATTGTGGGTGTACCAACTGCGGTTAGGGGGAGAGAAAATAGGAAATTTATGTGGATCAGACACTGGTAAATCGACTCCATTAATCGCGATTTTCAATTTGAAAATAATAAAGTAGGAAAAGAATAGAAATTGTGGCTGTGGCCATCTATTTCTCTATTTCATTATTGGGAATAGAATACACTTCGGCAAAATGGAAATTAAAATTTAATTCATTCAAAAAGGATCATTGGATCATTCCATGGGATCGAAAATCTATCATAACTAAGCCAAAACAGCTCCAAATTCAACTTGGAAAGCTTTTCTTATTTAGTTTTCGTTAGATTAATAAATCTGCATAATAAATTTACAAATTAATAAAGTTTAATTTTTTACAAATTTTTGAGAATTTTAATGATGTAACCCGTTACCAAATTTTCAAAAATTTGGAAAAAATTTATTTTTCAAATAATTTAATATTTTATTCCTAGTTAGTTGAGATTTAATCACCGAGTCGGAATATATATGACTTTTAGCAATCGTTTGCTTTTTG
>JAEIIM010012240.1:0-15611 GCA_018874515.1 Drosophila greeni | reverse complement strand
ATTGAATGCATAATTGAGTGCTTGTCCAGATCCTTCTCCTCCCGATCCTCATCTCCCTTCTCCCTTTGATTAAAAATAAAAAGAAATAAGAATTTATGGCGCTGCCCAGGAAAGAAAGTTGTCTCTCTATTAAAAATAAATTATAGGGACGCCGAATAAAAAAATGTGTATTTGCCTTGGCCACGTTTGGGGCCATAAATTTCCGCAAAACAAACTGACTTTGTGGCTGAAATTTTGGGTATTAGAGGGGTCAAGGGGGGGAACAAGCGGCAAGGAAGGCAACAGGTGCACGCGTGCTGCTGGCCACATCTAGGAGCCCGTCTAAAGGACTTCCGGCCAGAGGCTGGCCCCTTGTCTGCTGTTTAATGCATGCCCTTTTCACAAGGATTCGGGAATTGGGAGCTGAGCTGGGAAATGGGAAGTGGAAACTCAGAGCTGGGAGCTGGAAACTGGTAGCTGGGAAATGGGCAGTAGAAACTGGTAGCTGAGCTGCCCCCAAAAGCGATAAATCACAAAAAATGTTGTGCTCCTTTGCATTAAAATTTACAACCTACTAAACAAGACAGACGTCCAAAACTGGACGCTTGACATGAGCACGCGCGCGGCTTGTATTCATTTCAGATCGAGTTTGAGTTTGAGTTCGAATTCGAGCTCCTAGAATAAATAATTGCTTATAATTCTGGCCAAAACCAGGAACCAGGCTTTAAGTCCTCCCACTACTTCGGCCCAATTAAGTCCGCTCGCTGCCGAGCCAATTACACGCAAATCAGGCTTGTTCCTTGGGCCTCAGTTGTCAGACAATTAGCGACTAAGGCGACTCAGCTGGCAGGCGACTTTGGTCGTAATCAATTGGGCGATATTGAGTTATTAGGCCTCAAGCCCCTGGATTTCCACAAGAGGGCGGGACGGAGGGAGTTCTCAGGAAAAGTCCCTGCGAGTTTGGTTACCCACAAATAGCATTTAATGTGCGCTAATGCGTATGGCATTGACATCGGTTGCACTGGGGGAAAATTTGACTAGAACTTAATTTAATATATATTAAAAACAAACTAGAAATTTACCTAAATAAATATTATATTAATTATTAAAAAAGATATAACATTTTTTATAGGTTTTGTATAGGAAAAAGGTTCAAAGAGGTGAGCTTGATGAAAGTAAAACCCTTTAGAGGTGATAAAATACAGACCAAACGCTTTCCTTGTTTAGATTTTTTATATAAAATTTAAATATATAATCTTCCACATCTTTTAGCATTTAAATATATATTTTTCCCCATCTCTTAGACCTCCAAAATTATTCCAAATCACTCCTAATTTCCCTCTCTGTGTAAAACCCAACGAAAGTAAAACTCTCTGGCTGAAAGGCACTCAACTGTTAAACGCGACAACGATGATGACAGCCATTTTTGGTAACAGAATGTTTGGCTACAACTTTTCGCGGCCAATTTTGTGGCCCACTGACTGACAATGGGAAGTGGCAAAGCCTGTTCCTGTCGCTTTTCCTGCTTTCCCAGCTTTTCCCTTCCCTCTCTTGGCTGACTCAAGCCAATTCTCTTTCCCCCTAACAGCTACAATTAAAAGTTGATAACGTGAGGAATTTCCCCCTTTATCGAACATCTGTTTCTTATCCCAAAACAAGTGTTATTCTAGAAAACAAATGTCAGCTGTTCTTTGCTTAGCAATTTGGATATAGAATTTCTTGGTTCTTGGACTTTATAAGCCCGTCACTCCGTGGATTCGGCAGATTCAAGCAGCAAACCATCATGAAGGCGGTCATCATCATCCTTATACCGCTGATCCTCGAGATGATTGGTTCCCAGGGGGACAAAAACGAGGCCAGCACCTACTGCCAGCCGCAGTTGTGTGAGAAGGGGCAGGAGCATGTGGCATGCGATTATTACTCAAAGGTAAGTACACTCTCTGGAAATAGTAGAACCAGTTCTCAGTCTTAACTTGCAGCTGCGAGCGGTTAACCAGAGCGCCTGCAACGCCAAGGGATCGCGCCTGGTGTACTTCACCATCCTCAAGGAGAAGGTCCTGGAGCTGCACAACGAGCGACGCTACCGCCTGGCCAATGGCAACGACTCCCGCCTGCCGGAGGCCGCTCGCATGGTGACCATGCAGTGGAGCCCCGAACTGGCCACCTTGGCCCAGTTCAATGCCCAGTTGTGTCAGCTGGAGCACGACGACTGCCGCAACTCGGTGCAGTTCCCGCACGCCGGCCAGAACGTGTTCGTGGTGAACATGGGCCGGCTGGTGACCAAGACGGAGATGATCAAGCTCTATCCGGAGCTGCTGGCCAATGCCACCATGGCCTGGTGGTCGGAGGCGGAGAACATAACCAGCACGGAGATCAAGCGGCTGCCCTGCGAGCACAACAAGCCCAAGTGAGTAGCTGTTTCCTAGCTGTAGATCTGACTGTGATTTTGACTTTGGTTTCTACGGACACAGATTCCGTCACTTTGCCACCATGGCCGGCGAGGGCAACTCCCACGTGGGCTGTGCCGGCGTCCGTTACGTGGCGGATAACAGAACCCAGTTCAAGCTGACCTGCAACTATGGAAGGGCGCCGGTCTGCGGACAGCCGATCTACGAGGCCATTCCGGGCTGCGAGGCGGGCAGGAACCAGAAGTTCTCGTCCCTCTGCTCCCCCAAGGAGCTGTTCCTCTGAGCTCTGAGCTGACCTGGGTTCAGGAACGTAACTCATGGATACATGAGTCATTCCTGCATCCATTTATGACTCCATTGATGCATCTATACCTCCATCTATCCCTGCATCCCTCCATCTACCCCTCAATTCCTTTCTCCAGTGAAACCCCAAACAACCTGCTGCTCTTGCAAAATTCATAGAACTTCCTCGCAATGGAATTCCTGCCAATTTCCTGTGATGAACCTGGAGGGCCCTAGGACATCAGCGGGCCTGGCAGGAAGTGTCGATGGTGAAGCAATTACCTGCATAACGTCAACTAGCTACACTCACAAATAATCTATTGAAATTTATGTAAATTCATAAAAAATCAACAAGATATTAATGAAGGATATGGGAACTCAAATATATTCAATATCTAAACCTGGATTTCTGGATTTTTAAGAATATTTTCAAGAACAACTTTATGTAAATTTATACAAAAAATTAACAAGATATTAATTAAGGATATGGGAACTCAATTCAAATATATTCAATACCTAAAAGTAGTTTTTTGAATTTTAAAGAATTTTTCCAGGTACATTCTGCGGTTCTTAGGGAAAAAATCCTGGCAAAACTTGCCACTCGCAGTCATTTCTTGCTGGATACTTAACCAGGACATCCTCTTTGGTAAAAGGAATGAAGAAATCCCAGCAAAGTGAAGCTATACCCCTCATTATCGCAGTCCCCTCTCTGGGTTTTATGGGTGTAAACAACTTGATTAGAGGGATGGGACTTGGCTCGTTTAATTTAATTTTATTTCTGCATAAACTTGATGGCTTGTTTAGGATTTGCTATTTAATGGCCAATCGAGTGGCGTTCGGGTCATTAACCGACCCGGTGCAGTGGCAACTCGGAAAAGTGGGAAAGTTCTGAGGAACCCCCCAGCTAAGTGGATGCTGTTGCACAGTATCGTAAAAGCTAACTACCTCTTAGAGCTGTGTTTTTCCTCGGAAAAAGCTTATACACGATTCTATAGATACCGGAGATGGTTAATTAAAACTGGCCCCCGCTTCAATGGCAAAATGATGTTCATTATCCGATTAGCAGACTCTGCTCCACCTCCACTGCGATGCCATTACTTTATGGGACTTCATTTGATTGAAATGCATGGGAAATCGACTTCGCGGCAGCTGTTGGATTTGCCTCGAATCGACACTCAACTGGCCACCAAGTGGTGGCCACTCCCCCCGGGCTTTTCCCACCCAACTTCCTCTCCTCTCCTCTCCATTCGCAGGTCTGACACCTGGCCAGAGAAAAACTAAAAGTCACCACTTCCGCAGCACATAAATTTGAAGCGTTGCTCGCTTTTAGGGTTTCCTCCCTTCTAAAAAAAAAAAGAGCTGGAAAAAATGCAACAAGCTGGGTGTGGATAAAAAAGAAAAGCTTCTCTTTTTCCCATTCTAGTTTCTGTGCTGGCTCGTTTTCCTCTCGCATTGCATGCCAAATTGTTCATGTAGTTTGCAGTTTTTGTTTCGCCACAATTTGTTTTGCTTTGGTTCACCGTTCAGTGTTCGCTTTACAGTTTTTACTTTCTACTCTTCTACTTTTCCGCATTTTCCGCTTAAGCACTTGAACTTAAAGGGAATGTCTGCCACAATTTATCAAAGTTATGGCCAAGGATCTGAGGAATCCGGATCTAGAGCAAATGTTTGCTACCCATCATCGCCGCACACATAAATATCTATTAAAGCCCCTGAAGTCCCCGGATGCAAGTGAAGATTTACGGTTTTCCAGCAGCCCCTGATAATGGTGCATTAGCGTGTAAAGCGTTTTCGATGCACTTCCCACGGAGACAGTTCTACATATACAGCACTTTCCCGGCTTATCCCGCTCGCTTTTCCCCCAAAGTCATTATCATTGTCAGCACGTAAGGCTGCTTCTCCTCGCATGTTCGATGTGTGTTTTCTCGGTCTGCGAGCCTCGGTCGGGGCTCTCTCGCGGTTTCCTCTTTGCATTTATTCCTTTGACCGCACTTTTTCCCTTTTGTCTCTGGGCCAGACTAGAACACACACACAGCTCACCTCTCCTGGCCAAAAACCCACCTTCCCAAAGGTAAGTGCCACTTGAAAGACTCTGCTTTTATGCCTCTGAGCTATGGCCTAAAAGGTGGGATTCCCGTTTATTGGGCCAGAGTGTTAGCGCCGACGAGGCTTTTAACATTTCGGCCTACATTTTTAACGAATTGGGCTTAGAGGGAGTATGGGACAGGCCATTACAAAATTAATTCGTAGGCCTTAAACATGGCAAAATAAAAATAAGCAATACACGACCATTGGGTACCTGGTTTATGGATTGCAAGAAATTATAGCATACTTTTTGGGGGTCCTTTAAATGCCTTAAAATCTCTCTCAGAAAGAAATCTTAATAATTCGGAATAAAATATAATAAATATTCCTTTCGTATCTTATTTATTTCGTTAATTTCTTCTCTAAATTTATTTAAATAAAATTTTGTAAATAAAATTCTAACCCTTCAAGATCTTATAGAGCTATCGTTGTATCAGTCTGCTCACCTTTCCCTAACTTCTCTATCTCTATCAAAAATTTCCATTTATAGTTGGACTTTTAGCCACTTGCCACTTCTCGCGGCGCTTTTCAGCTTATCGGCTCATCGGAAAATTGCCCTGGGAGCTGTGGAAATCGCTCCCTGCACTCATCATTCAGCTGGCGGCTCTCGACTCTCGGTTATTTTTATTTTTATGACTTCCAACTTCCTTCGGTAATGGGTCTCGGTTTACGTTTATTAGCATACTTGGCAGCGCGGCTTTGGCCTTGGCTCAAGGTGCGTTTAATGGCGGACATCTAGTGTTGCCACGGCCGGCACTTTATGACTTCATTAGGAAGCCATTTACGAGTATGTGCTTCAGATGTTACCCGCCCACTTCCCATATATATTCCTATATATATATATATTGCCTCGATCCCGCTGTCTGCCGTTGTTGTTATTCCCTGAAGAGGGAACCACCGCTCTGAAGGCCAATTGATTTGTTATAGACTTTGGTAACACAACGAGCTGGGGTGAGAGGAAAGCCCGAAGCTAAAATCTAATGAAATTTATGCAGGCGCTGCATTGCGGCTAAACATGAAGGGGAAGCCGACTCCTCTGGCTGGTGTGGTGGCAACTTTTACCTGGTGTTGCCATAAGGCCAGGCAGATGTGTGTACAGAGGGAAAAAATTCAGGTAAAATAAGTTATGTCTTGAAAACAAAAGAAATAAACAAGCAGTAAAGTAAACAAGTACAAGCTTTGTATAATTACAAAATCATTTTTACACCTTTTTTATGTACTCTTCTTCCCCTACTAATCACTGTAACCCCTTTATTTCCAGTGTCCCTCTGACCTAGTTCCCTGAGCTGGGTGAGGGAAAGTAGCCTTCGTTTTTATGAACACTCTGGGAGCGCCTTTGTCTCGGCTCGAGAAGAGGCAAAAAAAAAACCCACCATCGATGGCCAGCTGGAGCCAGATTGGCGACCCGCTTTTCTACAACCTGCCTCTCTCTACCTTCCACTTGCCACATGGCATTTGCCACTAACCAAATCCGAGTCCCAGTCCCGAGTTCAGCATGTGGAAGTAACAGTTTAGCGCTCGAACAAGCCCCAAGTTGCATGGAGTTTGCACTTTTCACTTTTCGCAGAGCAAAAGTTTTCAGTCTTGGCGGCAGCACAAATACAATTTGTGCTCGGTTTTCAGGAGAACACAAACAGCTTAAAGAGCTCCTCGGGATGAGCCCGATATACAAGGTGTCAGTCTCCAGACAGACAGCCCAGAAAACCCTAGAAAGAATGTATAAGAAAGGAAGGAAGGAAGGAAGTGGAAGCCTTTTCAAAATGCCAAATGATAAATGCATTTTTAATGGACCTCCAGGAGACGTGGCAGGGAGAGCATTTTCCGGCGCCAAGGCTTAGCGGTGAACGTTTTAGAATTTCCCCCGCTTCCCGGCAAGGATGATTAAGCTAATGTTTCTGCTCCCTGTAAAGCCAACGCATTCGCGTTTCAATTAACCAAACAAATTGCCATACCAGCTCGAGTTCCTAACCCAAATTCCACTCCCAAATCCGGTCCCATTTCCCCTACCAAAATCCCGTCCCAAAACAAATGTTCGACACGTGTGTGTGCGTTAATAAATTGCCCGAAATTTAACCTTTCGCCGGGGCAGGGCAATTGCCATTGCTTTTATTTGTGCAATCAGGCCCCGTAATGCAATGAACCCGCTGGTAACCCCCTGCAATTGTTTTCACTCACATTCCTAAGCGGTGGCGCTTCCATTTAATCAATATGCCAAACACAAAGGCAGCAGCAGAAATTGAAAAAAAAAGAAACCGAAACGTTGTATCCAAAATTGTGGCTAAACAAAAACTAAATGGTAAGCAGAGGGGCCGGGCGCCTAAAAGCATGCCACACAAATTGAAAATAAATGCTGGCGAAACAAAAAACCTCGCCTCGCTGACCATTTTAATTTACTAAGTTTTGATGATGCACAAAAAAAAAGGGACTAAAGGGAGGATAACAAAGCGTTACGTGGTTATTTGATTCATAAAATGTACCCCCATAGATATAGATTTTTGTATACAGAGAGCTGAGAGCGTTGAAAATGAAAAATAGCTTAGCATACGAGGCAAAAGGGGGATTTTCCCGAGATAGTTATTGATATTCCAACGCTCGGCCAGCACCTGCGAGCAATCAATTCATAATCCTGGCTGCAAAACCAGGACCTCGAATGGCTATCCAATGGCCAGGGAGCAGGGCAAAATTTATGAGCCCGAGACTGAGAGCAATGCCATTAACTGGCGGGGCGAAAATGAACCCAAGGATATGGAGGAGAGCTGAGCTGATGAGCAGCGAGGATAAATGAGCCGTTGATGGCCAGGATGCCGCAAGGATGCCGTGCGGGATAAGCTGGTGAAATTGCCATAAAATTACTAACGAGTTGATTAGGTTACTAAAACGAGAGTGCCCTCCCTGATGGAAATTGAAACGGAAAACATAGCCAAAATGATGATTGTGGCATAGGTTTTGGGGTGATAAAGATAAAGATAGAGATAAAGATAAAGCTAAAGATAAAGAGAGTTTTATTTATTTTAAAGTATAAATTGAAAAGCGGAACTTGGGGAACCCATCAATATCAGGGAAAAATATATTCTACAAATTAAGTTCCTAAAGCTTAATAAAATAGCCTAACCTCCTCACTATTAATAAAACTTAAAACCCTAAAAAACAAAACCCCAACTCCACCACCATCTTTAGCTATAAAATTTGATTACCCATAAGCCTTTATTCCAAACTGCCAAGCGGATAATTTCCCATGCTCTGGGGCTAGGAAAACTTTGGCCAAGAACAGGTGCAAGAATTCCGCTTTGGTTAACTTTTAATCAGTGGCTCAGAGCGGGGCTAAGTAAGAGGAAAATACTTTAAAAGTTTAATTGAAAGTGCAAAAAGGAAATTCAAATATATATGGAAATATATATTTTTTCAACTCTTTTGCGAATGATAAAATCGCTCGCTGTTCAGTTATTTTCCGCGCTTTCCCCCTTTACAATAAGGCACTTTTCTTTGTCCTTTTCACTTCCACTTTTCGACTCACAATTATGAATTTTTTATCCCCTTTGTCCGCTGTGTTTGATTATTGCTCATTTCGCCCCAGAACAATTTTTATTAACTCTCAGCTATTTTTTCCAATCAAATAAAAGAAGAGAATGAAAACTATAGTTCTAATTGCATTCAAGTCAAATAGCTCCGGGCAGCGAAGGGATACAAAATTGTTGATAACAATATTCGTGATGTCATTTGCGTAACACAAAAGGCCCTGGGAAAAGTGGGAAAAGGAAAACTCTCTGGAAAAACTCTCTCATTCACACGTTTCGCCGTTGCAACAGCAACCTTAATAGGTGAAACAATGGACCCCAAAACAAAGGACTCTGCGGCAGGCGCAATTGGATAAGGACTAGCTGCCTTTTCCCCCTTCGGAATCCAGGATTTCAGGCTATTCGCTCCTTTGTTGCACTTGTCTGGCGGGAGACAAAGGCCCCACAGAAGCGGCTAATGTGTTGCACTTTCTTTCGTGCCCCCTCCATCCAGGATTTAAACAATGCTTTTCTCTATATAGTATATATATAGTATCTGCAATAAGGAAATGGGTAGCGGAGCTGATTGTGTTCTATATTTAGGCGGTGCCACGCCCCTTATCTGGTCGCTCGCCGCTGCAGCTGCCCATTGTTTATGCCACGCGCGTTGATTCAATAAATTCCCGAGCACGTGGACGCGACTCTGTTGGTTTTCTGGGGCAAGGAACATTTTATGCCATTGCACTGGGTCAACAATGGAAGTGGGGAGTCGGGGAGAGGAGAGAAACAATAGTTTCTGTATGGTTTTTTGATTATTTGTGTTGAAAATGAGGTACGTTCTACAAGAGATCAATTTTTAAAGTATTTTTAAACTGCCTTAAAATGTAATTCAATCATTTCTTTGTCCAGTTCCCTACAATTTATAATCAATATAGATTTTTGGAGACTTTTATTTGAATGTCCTGCACGCTTGATTAGCAAACCATTTCTAGTTACAATGGCACAATTATTTCCCTCGATTATCCTGCAACTGCAGCTTCCTCGAAAGGGTGGAAAAAAGAGGAGAAGGAGGAGCAGGAGGAGCAGGAGCAGGAGGAGGAGCAGGAGCAGGAGCAGCACCAGCACCAGCACCAGCACCAGGAACATGAGCAGCAGCAGCAGAAGAAACAAAACGGGGTTAACTCGTGCACTTAACGGCAACTCGAGCGCCTCGAGGACGAGGACAACATTATAAATCCTTGGCAGGCATTTTGCAAGTGGCAGTCGCAACTTGTAACCCAGCCCCACCCACCTCAGCCCATCCACTCTATCCACTTCCTCTCCAGGACCTCGTTCTGTGGCCCATCCTGAGCGCATTACGAAGCAATGTAAACGTTCGGGGGGGCTTCCTTTCACTCTCCACTTTTCTTTTTTCGGCAATGTTGTTAGACAGCTCGCTCACACACAACTCAATTTAGTCAGTTTTTAATGAGGAAAACCAGTATGCACCGCCACACCAACTCCTGCCGCGGCCCTTGAGTGCCCACTTTGATAATAACCCACCTCACTGCACCCACTTACACCAGGGAAAAGTTGGGGGAAAGTCTTAAGAACTTTTTGGATTTTTGAAGGAATTATAAAGTTTCTTAGGAAAATTCTAAAAAATGCAGGTTAAGGCTATAAAAACCAAGTTTAAGTTATAGTTAATTATAAGATTTTTCTTGTTCCCATATTTATTTCCCAGTGTAAGCCCCGAACCCATTTGCATTCGGTAAGCGGTTATGACTCTGACAGGAGTCGAGCTCCGATGCAGCCAGCTTCGGGCTCCTCAAAGGAATTCGCCTCGATGTCTGTCTGTCATGTCATTTATTACCGCTGTGCCTTCTTCTTCTGGCTTCTTTCAGGTCCTGGCAAGGACAGTCCCCTCTGTCCCCCCTTCCTGGCTGACATCCGTTTTGCGCTCAATCGTTAGACATTTCCGTTGCGCTGTCCCTCTTTAGTGCGACGCTCGGCGAGTCCTTTGTGTGTGTGTGTGTGTGGATGCCACCATCCTGCGCCTGTCCAGGCCGCGTCCTGTTTCTGACTTCCACTGGCTTCACTGTACCCTCCCCCGACGCTTTGTTGTTTGTGTAATCGCCCAAAGATGGCTCAATAACAACATGCGAGGAGAGAGTCCTTTGGGCTGCGCCAGCAATTTGTGGGTCAAATTGAATTTGTATTGTGCCCGGGCAGCGCAAAATTGATTGAAACATTTGCGTGAATTTATGTCCTTGAAATGATTGGCCAGCCGCATCTTTGAGTCCCCAAGTCGAGGTCCTTCGGAGCGGGAGTCCTGCGACCGTTGTCCATCTCCTTGCCGAGCCTGCTGGGTCTTTGTGCATTATTTATGGGATTAGTGGCCTCAGACCATTCGGCCAATGGCCACGTGCCAGGACCCAGGACCCAGGCCTCAAAACTGATTAGGTTCAATGAGGTCCTGTGTGTGTCTCCGCTGGGCAGTTTCCTTTAAGGTCTCCTCCTCATATTCCTTCGCCGCATCTATTTTTCATGCCCAGCAGAATAAAACAAATTTGCACTTTAATATGCGCCACAGCTGACCTTGAGCTGAGTTTCAAACTGGCTAACACACACACACTCACAGAGTCACACCGGCGGTATGTGGCTGTCTGCCTGTCGTGTTGTTGGGGCAACAAGTTGTCTCGTGTGTGTGTGTATGTGGCTGGAAATCTGGCTAACAGACTGCAAAACAGGCAACAAGAGGAGGCCACACTAGACAGCAAGTTAAAAGAGCTTACAGGGGAGTTAATTATAGCAGAAGTTCCTTAAATGAAAATTCTTTAAGGAATTAAAAGCACACCTCTTCTTTAAAGTCAAAGAAATCATAGATTAAAATATTTCTAGCAACCCCTAGGCTTTTGAGAAGCCATAAATCTGTATAATCAATGCTTAAATAAATCAAATGAATAATAAATAATAATGAATATAAATTTATTAAACATTCATTTCCTTATCTCTTCCCTTTCCACAAAATTAACACATTTTGTTAGCCAGTGTAACCTGGCCAATATCATGCCTGAGCCTACACCTATATATACATTTTTTTTAATTTAAAAAATGACGTTTCAGATTTTTTGCAGACATCCTGCCAGCAGGGGGAGGTGGAAGGTCCTATTTTGGTCCTATTTAATTTCTTTAAGTGCCCAACGCGGCGTATGCGTGATGTTGTAATGGGTGCAACGCCTGAAAGTAGGCTGCAGCAGAATTTCAATTACAAAATGTCAGACAAGCCGCAGATAACGGGCGGCAGTTGTGGGGCTTATCAAGATGTGTGTGTGTGTTGTGTGTGTGTTATCATTGGCATTGTAAAACAAGTCACTTAACACATACACAACACACACAACACACACTCGCACACACTCGCACACTTGCAAGGCAAAGAAGTTCAATTTGCTGCTTTTGTTGCCAGTTGTAAAACAAAGGCCTGGAATTGTATCCTTCGAGTGTGCGTTGTATCTTGTATCTTTTTGTTGGCTCAAGTCAATTGTTCTGCATGTGTCGCACTTGTGGGTGTGTGTGTGCCTCTTTATTTACGTGTTATCTGTGCCCATTTTGGCCCTGGAGGCACGCCCTCTATTCTGTTCTGTCTGCCAAGTCTGTTGTGTGTTCTATCGGCGCTGCTGCTTTTGGCACTTGTCTGCCTGATTGTTTGCATAAATTGGCATAATTAAACAAAGCTGCAGAGCAAAAAACCCTCGACTTTCGTTAAAGTTTCAGCTAATCAGGGAGATAAGCGGCAGGAATGAGAGGAGTTATAATTATAATTACTTTAAAGTCTCAGAAATAAGAGCAGTCGTTATGGGATGAGCGTTATAAAGGGCTTTGGCCACATTATAATTACTTAAAAGTCATAGAAAAAGCTACAAAATATATGAATAAAGATTATAAATATAGAATACATAAAAAATTGACATAATTAAAAAAAGCTGTAGAGCGAAAACCCTCGACTTTTGTTAAAGTTTAAGCTAATCAGGGAGATAAGCGGCAGAAATGAGAGGAGTCATTATGGGAACTGCGTTATAAAGGGCTCTGGTCACATTATAATTACTTAAAAGTCATAGAAAAAGATATAAAACATCTTTAAAAATATATTTAAGCATCTTTTATAATTTTTAACATTGTTAAAGGTTTTTAAAACCTTTAATATGACCAAAAGAATTACAAATATTTCCATTTCAATTTCGATTCCTTTTTCCCCCTCTCAGCTCTTATGAAAGGAATTGCGTAAATTTCTGTTTTCTTTTCGCTGCGACCTTTACGCGTGTCCAGTCGTGCAAAAAAAAAAGGAAAAACAAGGGACTGCAGAGCGGGTGTGCCGGCGGATTTCAGGCGAAGAAAAGCGTTATGTAATGGGGCCAGCGTGGCGTATACGCAATGTTGGAGGCTACGACGACGACGACGCCGTTGTCGCCTTGTTAGCCTGGCCTTTTGCCATTCATTTCCATTTTTTCTGTATGCACTGCTGGCTTCCATTATTTGGCTTTAATTGCTGCATGCTGCGGCCCCTACGTGCTTTAATTAAAATACAATACAAGAGAGCTCAGAGGAGAGGCAGAGAGGACACTCGTCGCGCAGTTTTGTGATGATAAGTTGCCGGCTTAAATTTCATAACTTTCGCTTGTTCGACTTTCGATGGCTTTGTGCGTCCATAATTAAGCAAATTAACTGTAAATAAAAATGAATTTATTGCGTGCGCCAATCAAAAAGCAACTTGTTAAGTGCCACACCATAATTCCTTGCCCCCGAAAAGAGGAGCTTATTTATGCGCACATGAGCGGCGCCCCAAACTGAACTGTCTCGTAATTGGCTCACCTTTGAGGAGGCCGGAGTGTAATAAATAAATTAACATAAAACAAACGCAAATTAATGAATGAATAAATGATTGCCGGGAACGAAGGACGAAGCCCCGTCTGGAGGCAGAGGCATTCGCATAAATATTATACAGATTTCTGTGTATAAATGGCAACTGTCGATCAACGTCAATTAGTTGGCAAATGGCTATGGCAATTTCCCAATGCCTAATAATTTTTGTTTTCTTTTTCCCCCTCCTCCTCTCCTCCAAAAACGTAATGTAAATTGTAAGCAAATCAATCAGCCAGCCAGGAGCAACAGCTGTTCATGATTTATTCAGGCAGCGGGGGATGGAGCTGGGGAACTGCTGAAAATTTTAATAATATACAAAGGCTGTTGTCAGTCAGTCTCTCGAATTGATTTTCTCTGAATTCTCATTTAATGTTCTCTCTCATTTCACTTATTTATTTATGCGATGACGAAAACGACAAAGATTCTAACAATGTTTGAGTCCTTAAAGGAAGGGTGGAGGGTTCTAGAAAAGGTAAGTACATGTGTGAGGGGACAGATGACTCTGGAAACGATGTCTCAAATTCCAGGAAAATCTATTCTTATTTTTGTACATTTATTTTTAACCCCCTCGAAGTACAAGACCTAGTAAATTTTAATTAAACACAGTTAAACGTCAAATTCGGACTAGAGTATCTGCATAATTTATGGCATCTAAAGAGTTCTTGGCTCGGCATACAATAATAAATAAAGGCCGCATCCCCCCAGCGGAAATAATTAACACGAAAGGCAGCGAAATAACTTGGTTAGCAGTTTTGCCATAGTTTTTCCACAATGAGAAAGGGAACAGGCACAATAATTACGACTCGACTTGGCCCTTGTCAGCAGTTTTTCTCTGTGCTTCGTAATGAATTAATTGATTTGCGGTTGCCGTGGCAAAAGGTGAATGAAATATTAAAGTCAACAGGAGGCAGAGTGTGAGTTGTGACTGGAAAACAGGAGAGAGCGATGCCTGAAAAGTGGCAACTGTCATTGGCATCTGTGGCAGCTTGATTTGTATGGCTCACAACATACATTTAATGGTTGCTCTTAAGGGTCCTGGCACCCACACTCACACTCACTCGCCTGTCCAGATAATGTGCAATTAAAGTAATTTAATTTATTATTCCCCCATTGATCAGCAAACTTTACAGGCATAAATCATTGAGAAATTGCCTGGTTTTTCTGCAGTTATGTTGCATTTTATTTAATTGCTGACAGGACACATTAAGGAGAGTCCTTGAGCGGACAGAGAGCAATGATGTATACTCTACAGAAAATATTATTTACTTGAAAAGAAAAGGATACTACCCGAACTTTGCTGATTTCTCAACTAACTCCACTGATTTCAATTAAACGTTAGCTCTAATGCTATTAAACCTGGCTCCTGGCTCCTGGCTCCTGCCTGGCAAACCCTTTTAGCTCTAGGATCCTGCCGAGCGTATTCCTGCTTCGCATAAGCTCCACACTCTCTCATTAATTCGGTTGTCGCTATATCCGATTAATTACGCCCCCGCTCCGCCCCCTCCGAATGGCAGGTAAAATGAGTTATGCTGCAGCAACAACCTCAAATTATGTTTGCGGAAATTTATGAGTGGGCCAGGACAATCCAGGACAGGCCAGGATCTCATCCCTGACACCGAGTGTAGTGTTGTGTGTGTGCTGGTAATTACACATTTTTTAATAAGCAGTTAGCATAACGAGGACATCAACTAATCGCCGCTTAACATCTTGGCTTACAAAGTTAAATAACATTTTGCTGCCGCATTTTCTTTTGCCAGTTTAATAACTTAATGCGGACACACACACAGCACACATTTCCACCTGTTCCCTGCTCCTGACCGGGTCTAAGCGAATTTAATAAGCTTAATGCCTCTGCCAGGACAAACAGGCAGCGGGAACTTAGATGAATTTCCCAAGATATGCTGGGCACACCCTCAAGACACACACACACCCCGCACACCTCCTCTCTCTCTTTCGGTCACATGCGAGTGACTTGTGCGCCCAGCAAATGCAATTAATTATAATTTTTAATTAGCTCGGCAGCAGCCACACACACACTCACACTCACACACAATAATAAAAGCGAAGAAAGCTGCAAAATTCTATTTCATATTGCCAACGCATGACGCGCCTCGACACGCGATTAATAAAGGGGCCAAGCGGCGGAGTCAAGTGCCCCGGAAGGCGGGAGGAGGAGGTCCTGCCCGGGGGGGGGCGTGGCCAGTGAAAGCGACAGGAACAGCGACAGCAAGTGAAAGGTATTTAGTCACGCGGAAAGAAATGTTTACTTTTATTAGCCGGGCGAACAGGATTAGGGTTTCGGGAGGTGAAAAGCGGAGCCAGGGGAAAGTGGGTTCTGGTAGTGAAAATTGGTAAAGTATCCTTAATGGGATGGACCTTGAAGGGAGTTGAAATACATATAAGGTAAAGAAAATTAAAGGAATTGGAATATATACGACTTTTTATATTTTTATATTGTTATTTT
>JAEIIM010012236.1:0-33130 GCA_018874515.1 Drosophila greeni | reverse complement strand
CTATGTATGATAAGCTATAATTCTCTGCCATTTCGTTCTAGCTGAGTTGCATTTTTCTTATCTATAAAATGCCATTATGTATTGAGTCGGATTTAGTGTTTCAGCTGCAACCGAGAGTAGCAGATGTGTTCTTCGGAGAAGATTTAAAACTTAACGAGCCGATATAAACTTCGATCAAAGGCAATCGGAAGAGCGGCAAATGATCGAGTTATCGATAGCCAAAAGTTGTGATTTGTATTTACATTTGCAGCTTCGTGTATTTCGCAAGGATTTAATGTGATATTAGAAATTTAAGTAGCAAAATACAGTTAGGCACCTACTGGTGAATCGTTTTCAGTGTAATTAATGAAATAGCAACGGAAAAGTTCGGTAGCTTATGGCCAGGACTTAGGTTCTTAATCCTAAATTGTGCGAAGCCAAAAAAAAACTTCGAAAAATGGATCAGAATCAGCCACAGGTCAAGGATGTGTCCACCATCCGCATTCTAATGTTGGGCGATAAGGGTAAGCAGTGGTTCTTCTATTCCATTAAATGTCTTTAATTAAAATTCAACTTCCAGGAGTCGGCAAGACGAGCGTGACCAGTTTGATGGCCAGCAGCGCTGATACGCCCACGGTCGCCTCCAGATCCGTGGGCCAGCGCTATTGGAACATCCAACTGCGACTACACGAGTGTAGCAAAACCATGAAATGGCCACCCACGCCCACCTGGACATCGCCCTCCTCGTCTGACCATTCGGATAAGTGTCTGTTTCCACGGCGCCCGCCTGCTACATCCGATATCCTGTATTTCGTGGAATTCATTGATATAAACAGTCAATTTCACATAGAGCGCCAGGAGCGTAAGAATCTATTCAAGAAAATCGATGGCATTGTCCTTGTGTACAATCTGCAGGATCTGCGCTCGCAGGATAACCTGCACGACTGGCTTTATGAGCCGCTACGTCGGATTTGCAAGCATCGCAGCAAGCGACCGCATTCGATCCTGAGGAGCCATCACGTTCCCATTCTGGTGGTGGGCACCCGGTTGGACAAGTTGAACCGCCGCCCATTGAGTCGTTCGGTCATTGCCCACCAGCTAAACGCGGAGGAGATTCTCCTGAACAGCCAAGATACCGAGAGTTTCGCGGACAAGAGCCGCAATCAGGGCAAATTAATTGCCTTCCTTGATCGCGCTGTCAAGTTCAAAGAGCGTAATCCACTTTCACGCTCACGTGATTTCTGAATAGAATTATTACTACTTTAGTTATAATAGTTGTTATTATTGGTACTTAATAATATTTATTAGGAAAACCAATAACAGTAGAACTATATATGTAAAAATATATTTCAGAGGCTCTTGCTACAAAGGAGTCTATGTTTTCCATAAACCAAAAGGGTTTACTTATGTCGATATCGGTTTTAAAGCCAAAGATTATCTGTGGACTTAGTTCGCGCTTCCCAAAAGAGTTCGTTAAATAAAGAATAGCATTAAAAACATAACCAAATCTATTTGTTTTAAGAGTTTTGCCTGAAAGTACATTTATAGGGAAGTTCTGCGGACCTTCAAAGGGTTACAAAGAGTAAATGCTTCTGTTTCATATTTTATATTTATTTAGATAAATCCTTTTGTGTTTATGGTGTCCCTAAGATCTCAGATCTCCAGGAGATAAGCAGCTAGAGGAGCTTAGCCAGGCGGCCACTTCATCTGGCGACCGCCAAGGAAGTGCAAATGCAAATGGTAAACGGACTGGGCGCCGTGCTTGCCATTATTGATGACCACACGATAGCCCTCCTCCAGGCCCAGGTCCTTGGCCACCTTGCGACCCACCAGCATAAGATGACCCAGGATGTCGGCATCGGAATCCTCGGCCAGCGAGAGTTGGGCAATCGGCTTACGTGGGATCACCAGAAAATGGGTCGGTGCCTGCGGAGCCACATCGTGGAAGGCTACACACTGTCGGAGAGTATAAAGATAATGTTAATAACCTATCTATCAATGACCTTTTAGACTTTGCTCACCTTATCATCCTCGTGGATAAACTTGCATGGAATCTCCTTGCGCAAAATCTTGCCGAAAATTGTATCCTCACTGGCTGCTGCCGTCTGAGCTTTTTCCACTTCGTTCGCCATTCTAGCACCGCAAGTTGCAATGGAGCGCGAACTGTCCAGAAGATTCAGTATATATCGATATTAAAACAGTGCAATTTAATTAATTAAGTAAAAAGATTGCGTGCGCTTACCTGAAAACTCGAACAAAATTACGGCCGGCTGACATGAGCATTGAAATTCACTAAAAATAACCTGGCAAGACGCTCTAGGGTATTATGATGCTCACAAATGCGTCGGGCTTTTTTTAAAAATGAGCTTACATTTATTATTTTATTTTTCTGTTTTATTTTTAAATTATTAAATACACTCACTTTTACAAAATGTAAAATAAAAATTGTTACGTTTTTATGTTCTTTCTATACAGCTATGGCCAAAATAATAGAAAAACTCAAAAATACCCAAAATATCGAATCGCAAAAAGCAGTCGTGAGGCGTTAGTGCTTTTATTTTAACCGCCACTTTAATTCGGGGATTTCTTGATTCTCTTCTTTTCAAATTAAAAGTTTCGAGGAAAAAAGTGAATAAAATGGATAAACCCGAGGAACTTCCGCCCAGCGTCAAGACCGTCCTACCTCTTACCACAATTAAATCAATCATGAAGTGCCGCCGTGAGCCTACCCAAGTCAAAAAGGAAGCTCTCTTTGTAATGGCCAAGAGCACTGAACTTTTCGTTAAGTATTTAGCATGCGAGGCGTTGGAAATTTCTAAGAATGGCGGCACCAACATTATCAAGTACGAACATGTCGCTCAGCTAGTCGACAATTCCAAGAAATTGGAATTTCTGCAGCAATTCGTGCCAGAAAAGATCAGCGTGAGCGAATTTAAGAAGATAATCTCAGGCAACGACGACGACGATGACACGGACGACGAGTAAGGATCGGGAGCAGAGTCGAAGGATTAACCCCGACCGGAATTAGCATTAATTCACAATTTAAAGTTTGTTAAACAATTTAGAGCTTAAATTAAAGCTAATCAATCAAAGAAAAAATTATACAATGGAAGTTTCTATTTGGATTTCTAAAAAGAAATAATTGGATAACTCACGGAATATATATTATACACTTTCAAGAATTTCGATTTATATACTGGAAATTTGCAAGAATTTACTTATCTGCGTTTAAATTTCGGACTATTTTCCACATAAAACTAAATCTTCTTAAACAAAATATTGTGGCTTGCGCATGGTGATGCCGTGATCGGCCAGGGCCGGCACCAGATCCTCCATGGCCAACGTGTACTTCCGGTCCTTGGGGTTCTTCTTGTCCTTGCTGGAACTGTGGCCACTGGTATGCTGGATGTTCGTGGTGCGAGTCTTGCAGTGCTGCAGGGCGTCATTGGCAATGTCCGAGATGAACTTCTGGGCGGACACGGAGATCAGGCGCACAATTTGGGGATCCACCGTAGAGAAGCCAGCCTAGGGGGGAAGAATGTCTTAATATATATTTTTGCCACCTCCACAAAAATAAGCACAAACCTTCCTTAAGGTGTAGGTAGTTAAGGCATCGGGAATAGTGGGCGTGTAGTCCTCCAGCTGACGCAGCAGCTCATCCATTTCTGCATCTTCTGCGGTGGCAGGCACCACCTCCACGTCCAAATCCTCTTCATCGGTTTCCATGTCCGAATGCACTTGTGCTCCCATCTCCTCGTCCTCGGTGTCTGTGGCCGAAGCCAGCGATTCCGCAGGCGTCAAGCTGATGTCCTCTCCATCGGAAGCCATTGTATATTAATAACTTTTAATTTCGCTGTTGTATTTACAAAAATTTTGTTATTTTCAATGCAAATGTAAGATGTGTTTTTGTGATTGTATACAATGTATTAATCGAATACATGTGAAGAGCTATCGAATGGAAAAATCTAGATAATAGAGCTGAAAAATCGAATCTTAAGTCGATCATTCGATTTTTTAAATTATTGTTGCTTATGCAAAAATATCGATATATTAAAATTATAAATATTTTCCCATCCCTAATTTGCTCGCAGCTGTGTGTTTTTTCACAATTTATTTTTCGATCTGACGATGGTGGGCTCCAACTTTGGGATTATTTACCACAACTCCAGCGCCGGCGGCGGCGGTGGCGCCTCATCTGGTACCCATGGACAGTCGTCGGGCGGTACCGTCGGAAGTGCCGTCGCTATTGGAGATCGGGAGCGCTCAACGCCGGCCTCGCATCTCAGCGATTTCATGTCGCAGTTGGAGGAGTATACACCCTTGATTCCGGATGCGGTGACATCGCACTATCTGAACATGGGAGGATTTCAGTCGGACGACAAGCGCATCGTCCGATTGATAAGCATCGCGGCTCAGAAGTACATGTCCGACATCATAGACGACGCACTGCAGCACTCGAAGGCACGTACTCATATGCAGACGAGCAATACTCCAGGCGGATCTAAGGCCAAGGATCGCAAGTTCACGCTGACAATGGAGGATCTTCAGCCGGCCTTGGCCGACTACGGCATCAATGTCAGGAAAATGGACTATAGCCAGTAGTTATATATATTTAACGCTTTAGTTTTAGGATTTTTCCAGCATTCGCTTCAAAATATATAATAGACATGTGTCCATCTTAGATCACGTTTAATCACAAACTAAATACAATTTACAAATATGTCCCAAATATTGACTATTATATTGTTTTAAATATGGTGTTTCGCGTCTTATTAATATTTTATATAGAAATTCGAAAATATAAATGAGATACAATCGCGTTTGGAGTCAGTACATAAATATTTTTAATAAACGTGTCACTTAAGAACAGTCTTAACGTTCATATTTGAAATCATTTACATATCAATCATATACAGGTTAATTTCTTTTATGCTTTATCTTTAAATAATGTTATCCAGGGGCTAGAACCTAAGGTAGTAAATACTAAGCGCTTGTTCACTGGCATGTTATGAACTTCTTGAAGCTGCGCGACGTTCCACCAGCCACTCGAAATGCTAGGACGCCGGTAAAGATGGTGACGGCGTAGTTAATGAGCAGCGTAGCAGTATAAAGCTCGCTGGCATTGAGCAGAGTTATGAGGGAGACGAACAGGTGGCTGCCCACCACATAGCCCACATGCAGGTAGTTGTTCGTGTCGAAGGCGTTGAAGAAGATCACGCTCCAGAACGTGTGCAGCAGAATGATAGACAGAGCTTGGGCGGCCGAGGTAACAAAGAACAGCTCGGTGCCTCCTTCGAGGCCCATGGTGCCAGGTCCAGTCTGGAAAGGAAAACCATTAGTAAGGAGATATTACTTGGATTGCCATAACTCACCATATCAGCTAGCACGTTGACGAGTGCAAACATTCCCGATATGATCCCGAAGCCCAGACCGGAAACATAGGCCAGAATGTGCTTGTTGTCCGTCACTCTCGTGTCCTCGGCCACAGCATGCAGCCCCTGCTCCGTGCTCCGCAGTATCCTGTAGATTATGTACCGGAAGCACTCTTGGAACAGCACCGAGAAGACGACGCCGAAGGCCAGGACATCCCGCAGCGGTATCATGGCGAACCACAAGAGTGACGACAGCAGCAGGGAGAGCAGCCAGAAAAAGGCCGCCGCTATGAGAATAATGATCCGCACCGGGTCATTGGCAATGGTGAACACGAAAAGGGCAAATGGAGGCCCGAAAGCGATAAATGTGCAGCCAAAGAACTCGGGCAACGTCATCTTTTTCCTTTTTGAAATTCCTTGAGAGGCGAGACAATAGTTTGCTTTTGATTTTTATGTTTTTGTTTTGTGTGGGAAGAGATGCAAAAACATCGAAGCTGTAAAGTTATCGATTAAATACTAAAAGCTATCGGCTTAATACCAAAGCTCAGTAGTTTTTAGTACATTTCTTGCTCACTGTTGTCATACTCTACGTAAAAAGTATAACGGTTTTATTAGTCTTCTTGTAAGTAAAACTTGTTTAAAGGTAATTAAAAAAAAAGATTTCTTTGCATTGTTTAAAAAAATATATTGTTATTTTATTTCTTTATTAATTAGAGACTTTTGATTATTTGAAGAAGCCTAAAATATGATATATCACAGAGCATGTGGTTTCCTCCCCCGCCTAGGGTGTTCGTGCGTCGCCTATGCGCGTTTCACCCGCACCAAGACAAAGGCCTCCCGTTCGTCCCACTTTCTGCGCCTCGGCACTTACAATATTTTTGTTTGGGGCGAGATTAGTCACTGTGGAATTGACTCAACTCGTTTGCAGTACTATGCAAACCGCATAATCCGCCACTAACCAGAACAGAATTGCAAGTGCACAGCTGCGGATGAACGCAGCAGCAGCATCCAGAGAAAAGCAACAAAAAACAAAGAGTATCCATACCATTTTTCGAGTGAGTAGGGTGAACTTGCAAATTAGGTTTTTAGCTAAATTTGCAAATTTGCCTTATGCCAGTGCATGCGGTGATGGCCAAGCGCCTGCTGCCCCACCAGCCGTCATTTGAGGGGGACGCCGACGCCCCTGGTCCGGATGAACTGGACAGTCCAGCCATTGAGGCGGCAGCCCTCGACATTCCGCCCCCGGAGGCTGATAAGGCGCTGCAAAAAGGTGTGTACCCTCGAAGCCCCCAAAGGGGAGCATTAATAATTATTATTAATTAATTATTATTATTTGTAGGAGTCTGGGAGCGACCCTTAAGAGATGAAACCTTTAAACCACTCACCGATGGCAGCACTGTCCTCCGCTTCGACATCCTGCTGGCCCACATCATGCCCCCCGATAGCGAAGATGTTAAAATCAAGCGCTTTGTCGTCTACGAGCTGACAGTGAGCCAGGATGGCACCGCCGCGGACACTCAGCCGGCAAAGATTGAGCGTCGCTACACGGATTTTCGGGAACTTTATCTCGGGCTGAAACGCCAATATCCCACAGAGCTGGCCAACAAGTATTTTCCGGCCAAGGTACTGATGGGTAACTTCAAGGCGGAGCTCATTGGCGAACGCAGTGCCGCCTTCGAGGCCTTTCTCACCCATGTGGCCGGTCAGGCGAAGCTCCGGGATTCGGAGGAGTTCCTGCGCTTCCTGCAGCACGATGAGCTGTCCAGGGCTTGCCAGTTCTTGGACGAGCGACGCAATGAGAATGCCATACCAATACTGGAGAACTGCTTCCGGCTGCTGAACAAGATCTACATGAATCGTTCGCGACCGGTGCTTTTGATACTCTGTCGCCTGGTGGCGGCCTGCACTTCATCCCCGGTGCCCCATCATGCAGCCGAGAGATGGGCTCTAGTGGCACTAAGTCGCTTCGAGACTCTGTGCGATATTGATCTGCTGCCGCTCTATATTCCACTGCTCCATACCTGCGCACATTTATGGTAAGTTGGAACATGATGTCTTTTAATTTCTTAATTTAATAATGACATTGTTTTGTAGGTGGCAGCGTGGCCAGGACCAAAAGCCCATCACCGACCGACTGACTGATATGTCCAAGCAGGGCATCAACACAGCAAACACCGAAAGTCTTATGCAGGCTATTCACAAGATCGATCCACGGACCGAGACCATTTAAATGGGAATCTCCACCAGAGAATATTAACCTTTAGTTCACCTTTTTGTTCTGTAGTTGGTAGCCGCTAAGCGTAAAGTGCAATTATAGAACATGTGCAATTAGTATTAAGGTTAACAGTAGTATTTAGCCACATTTTTGTTAACCAAAGTAGTTAATTTTTTTTTAATAGCACTCAAAATAGAAACTAAATCCGAAACAGAATTCACAAAAGCAAACAAACACAGCCAACACCAATATATCAGCTTTGTAGCCAAAACAAAACAAAGATATTTAGATGCAATATTTCAAAATTCCGACTGTGATGTACAAATTACCAATAGAAAAATCGTAGGGATTATTGTTTGCAATTAAATGTGTAGTCTCTGTTAATTATGATTGTAATCAGCTTAAAACCACACTCACAAGATTGTAATTATTTATTTCTTCAATAATCAGAGCTAGTTTTTGTTAGTTTTATATTTGTGATCTTTACAAAACATTAGCTGAGTTAACTTCTTTTGGTTGTCGGTTGAATTTTTATTTTTCCACTCATTTAACAAGAGTTTTTGTAGTTTAACTTAAATTTTTGGTGTCCCCAAAACTACTTTGGTAACATTAGGGTTCATCTTATTGTTTGGTTTACACTACGTATTGTTTTTGGTATTATATATTTTCCATTTAATTAGTTCCCGGAGGGGGAGTTGTGGCAAAAGCGTAACCCCCTAGAAAGTGAATCACAAATGTATTACCACAAGATATCATGACGCACAGTCCAAATATCCAAGCCCACAATTCCATATCAGCCTGAAAAAACAACTCCCTCTGTTATTTATTCCTACAGCCCAATGCCTTGTGATTGTTTCTCTCAATGAATAAATATTATACTCAACATGTTTTTTCGAGAATATACACAGAGTTTTTGAATCATTAAACGCTAAAGGGTAAGGTGTTTATTGGTATTAGTTTGTTGTTGTGTTTTTTTCTGAGTCATTTGGGGGGCGTTGAACTTTAAATCTAGAAGAGCGCTATATTTAATTTTAAACTTAATGCTAGAGCTAAAGGGTTGTGAGGATCTCTTAACCGCACTCAATATTATACAATCCGGTATTTAAAACTTATGACGTCACACACACAATCGATTCAACTAGATTATTAATAGAGTGCGTTTTCAACAAATTGTTTTGCGCCATTGCAAATTGCAGTTGTTTTCATACATTCCATTCAAATGTACAGAAATTAAGCAAAAATCCAGGTCAAGCTTCCAATTTTCTGGAATCTGCTCAACGGAAGAGTCGCGTGAAGGTTTTTAAGGCTTGCGAAATGGCTTTCGTGGTGTCCGCACTGGAATTTAAAAATTCAATACAAAAATTAAGTATCAATAGTTTAAATTAATTGATTAATTACTCACCTCAGTACCGTTGTGCTAAAATCATCTAGCTGCTGTTGCGTTGCGGTCACATATCCACCGCTGTTCTTCTTGGGCAGCGCCTCCAGCGCCTGGACCAAGAAGGGCTGCATCCTCTCGTTGCCCACCACCTGCTTCAGTTCGTTTAGCACCTCGGCCACATCGGCCAGCATGTAGGAGTGCAGCTGAAATACAGAAGCCTGGATCAGGTTCATCACCAGTGCTCCGCCATGCTGGCAGGCCAGTTCCACGACGAGGGGACGGCACTCAGCGTTCCGGCTGTGACTGTTGGGCCTGCCCCAAACCAGGAGATTAACGAAAAACTTCATCACCGAGGAGTTTGCTTCGCGATGGTCCAGGGAGCAGGCTATGAGGGCGCACTGGAAGATCGGTGTGATGAGGCTGCTCTGGAGCAACTGCAGCGGACAGCAGTCCAGGTATCGTGAGGCCAGCCGAAAGAAATCGTCGACGGTGTCGGGATTATTTCTCAGTCCGTTCTCCATTTGCAGCAGGCCAAAGGTGGGTTCGATGAAGGCCTGCAACATCTCCAGCAGGCCGCCGATGCACTCGCTCGACTTGGCGAACTCATCCACCAGTATGGATCCCACGTAGAGGAAGCAGCTGTGGTGCTGCACGGCATACAGTATCACCATTTGCTTGATCAACGGCTCCACCAACATCACTGCCTGCTTCCGAACCATCCGAATGCCATACCGAATCAGTCGGCAGGTTCGCTCCATGATGCGCAGGTCCGTCTGGTACTTCTCCATCACCTGCGATATTAGCTGCCAGGCATCGTTCAGAATGGCCACCGTGGGATGCTCCACAGTGTCGGGCACATCGGGATTCGTGTGCCGAATTATGGCGCAGGCTCTGTCTATCCAGTAAACGGGATCGCTGCGCTCTCCCCTCTGCACGCTGGCCGGACTGCTGGTCTCCACCAGTTGAGCCAACGGTTGCAGCTGAAAGCCAACAATTTCCCTTAACGCTGGCTGCAGCTGCTCCCTCGGTAATCGGGTTAGGATCAGGGATATACCCTTCAGTAACCCAATGGCCACATCGTTGTTAATCTGAAAACTGTCCAGGCTGCGTGCGATTTCCACGAGGCCACTGATGTGGCACACCATCTTTTGGCGGCAGGCGGTACAAATGGAAGTCAAAGCCATGGCCGCAGCTGGCGCTAAACCATTCTTTTGCTGGAGAGCATACAGCAGAAAGTTGAGTACCGCTTGCAGGGATTCCGCATGGTTCTCGATCCAGTCGCAGAGCTCACCGATTAGCAGGATGGCCGTATATCGGACTGCTATATGGGTTTGCTCGGACATATTTAGGATGGCCTCCACCACCTTGGGTATCACCTCGTTTTCATCTCTGTAAGAAAAAGGCGGTCTTAGTACTTGGTACGTTCTAGGGTTAATTTCTTAAAGCTTACGGCAAAATATTCTTGGCCACATTTTGCATAATAAAGAGCGCCGCCTCTGTGGACTCCCAGGTTGTATCCGGTGCTTGCAGGATCAGGAACATTTGCTTGAAGCAGGCTCCGGAACCAACAATAAAGGCCACGTCTTTGATCAGATCCGAGACCTTGCGCCGAAAGTCCTGAAAGGAAAAAGGAAATATGCTTAAGAAAGGGTTTTTAAAGCCTTTGTCTTTCTTTAATCATAAAAACTATAACAATTTAGTGATTTTTGCTTCATAAACTAATAGCAATTCAAATTGAATTGTCAATTGTATTTAAGCCTTCAACTTCGCTAAGCTTAAAACCGGTTCTTCAGCTCAACAGTGTCACCTTTTGCTAATTTATCAATCTGGTGAAATTTATTACCAGTCAAGCTGATATATGTATAACTCAAATAAAAATAAATACAAAATCAGGATATAATTCCCATCCTTGTACTCACATAAAACGTATTATTCTCCTCGATCAATCCGTCGTGATCGCTCTCCATCTGGGAATGCCGATACAGGGCGCTGATCAGTCGCTCGATGTGTGGCCGGAATAATGCTGTCAGCTTGTCGTCGTTGCGCTGGAACAGATCCTCGCTGAGTTTGTACCACAGATGGAAGGTGATCTCGGCCACCTCGTAGTCAAAGTGACCCACACAGAGCAACACCAGGTCCAGGCCCTTAAGGCAATAGTGCGGCTTCTGGGGATCGGCCAGCAGTTCGTTAAAGAAGGCATCGCACAGCGAGGTGAATATTCGGCAGTAGTTGATGGTCTTATCGGTGTCCTCGTGCGCCACACTCAAGTGATAGGGCGTCTCCAGGGTACACACAGCTGAGAAGATCTGTGCATCGACCGAGGCCTCGATTTCGTTGTCGCTATCCTGGCGAGTGTTCATGCAGGAGAGCAGGGCGCAAACACATTCCGTGGCATTCTCGTGCAACTTGCCCGAGGTCTCTGGCAAGGAGAGCAACCGAAAGGCCAGCTGTGTGAGGGCATTGTTGTAGACGTGGGCGACGGGAAAGGCATGGATCACCAACCAGGCACTGTAGGTCCGTAGCGCGGCATTCCACACGCGCTGCTGGTCGAGATCATCGCGCTGGAGGCACATGCAAAGGAACTTCAGAACGCACTCGGCACTGGCGTCCAGCTGCTTGTGGATCTCCTCACGTCGATTGGCTCCCAGTCTGAGATACCTGGAGTCTATTTCCTCTGGCAGTACCTTCAGGACCTCCAGCAGCGGCCAAATGGCGGCGGGATGCGGCGCCAAAGTCACCAGCAGATCGTTGATGGGCTCCTGCCAACTGGCCATGAGGAGGGCCAGATCGGCCACCGCCAGACTGAGCTGTGTGACGATCACATTGTCGGTCTGCTCGTCGATCTGACCGATGTGAGTGATTAGCGAATCACGCAGGGATTCGTGCGTGTGCGGGGGCAGTTCACTGAAGGAGTTCTGTATCTTATTCCGCATCGTCTGTGCGGCGAAGTAGTTGGCGTGCAGATCCCGCTTCTGGTGCAGCAGCTCGTCTGCAATTGTCCACGAGTAGATCTGCATAAAACACACAGAAATTAGCAATCAAGTGGAGACCGCGCCGGATGATGGTTAAACTCACCGACTTCTGGAAGTCCTGCAGCCATTTGTTGGCCTTCTCCTGCTCCTTGGGATTGTTGCCCTGAAAGAGGGCGCTGATTGCCTGGTACACCACGTCCACCGAGTACGTATCCATTTCGCCAACCAGCTATTATCAGAACATAAATTTTTTTTATCAATTATTATTATACTTTATTAGCGATGGTCGAGTGCTTACATTTCGTATATCGATAACACATGCGATAGTTTAGAGATGTGCGTGACCGATACTAGACTATTGCACCTGTGACTTCTTGATTTGAGCCAGGGCTGCCACAATCATATATCTTTTACTCTCGAATTTCAATTACTCTGAAATTTTTGTGGTTTTAAAACTTTAACAATTTAATTGAACTTTTTGAGAACAATTGTATACATTTGGTAAATATTTCATACTGATTACATTTTAATATTTATTAAATTTATTGCGGCCTTTGACAGCCCTAAATGGCAGCTGGCGCTTTCCAACACTGATCCACATCAACCAAGAGTAAATTTATTTTTCTTCTTGGGATCAGATTTTGCCATGGACAAGGACTCGGACAGCACCGTGACATCCTTGGACGAAAACACGGAGAACTTCTGCACGAATCCCACGCGCGACATCCTCGCCGAGGGCATCACGAACCTCTTCAAGCCCACCATCGAAAGGTTGGACGAACGGGTGGCCTCCACAATTCAACTGCAGGCGGAGCTGAGGGGTCAACTGGATGCCCTGGCTGTCCAACTCAGGGACATAGAGCGAGCGCAGAGCCAGATTCCCGAGTTCGCGGACAAGGTGAAGGAGCTGCTGAACGTGAAGCATAAAGTGACGGTGATAAGCAACGTTTTGGGCACCAGTCAGGAGCGCCTTACGGGTCTGCACAAGCTTATCGAGAAGGAGCAGCGGCGACGACAGGCCCTGCTGGACTCTGCGCTCACCACCAACATATCCTAGAGCAGCGCCATGGAGACGCCCCACATCGATCACTTGAGCTTGGAGGACTACGAACACGTTTACGAGCCGGCTGAAGATTCATTTCTGCTGCTGGACGCCTTGGAGAAGGATCTGGACTACCTGGACCAGCTGCAGCCCGGACTGTGTGTGGAATTGGGTTCCGGCTCTGGGGTGATTATCACAGCTCTGGCCAAAAGACTGGCCAGCTCCTCGCTGTGCCTGGCCACCGATATCAATCCCAAAGCCTGCGATGCCACTCGAAGAACAGCTGCTCGGAATGGAGCACGAGTGAGTCCCATACGTTGCAACCTGGCGGATGCACTACGCCGGCGTTCCGTGGACGTCTTGCTCTTTAATCCGCCTTATGTGGTTACCAGCGACGAGGAACTGCAAACCCAAAGATTTGATTCCCAAAGCAAAGCCGCAACGGAAGGCAATTTGGTCTTCTCCTGGGCTGGCGGTCAGGATGGACGGCGCGTCACAGACATTCTACTGAAGCAATTGGATGACATTCTCTCCCCACGAGGCGTTCTTTACCTACTCCTCCTGCGGGAGAACAAACCAGAGGAAATAATCAAACACTTAGAGGCCCTCAAGTTTAAGGCTGTTAAGTTTATGGAGCGACGCATTCCTGGCGAATATCTATACATACTGAAGGTGACCAGATGCTCATCATGACTCGGCTAGTTATATTTGAATTAAAAGGTAAACAATTGTAAAGTTATTTAATAATGTTTTCGATTTGATACTCCAATTAAATAAATCCGATTTAGCTTTAATTGGAGTTGAATGTTTTTAAATGCATATTTTTAAACTTTTTAAGGGTTTGGCTTGCCGAATTCCTAATAATAATTTAGGAAATGAATGATAATAATTCTGTTTATGTATAAAATTATGCAGCTTTAGCTTTGGCAGATATTTTTACTAAATTTAATAACTATAAAACATTTGTATTTACTGAACTAGCTTTATCAGTAGATTCCGTATCCATATCCGGGTTTAAAATTTGCAATTTTTAACGAATCAGTATTTAATCTTTCACCGTAAATACCCATTTCCGGTCCCAGGCAAGCTGTTAATCAAAGTATTGATCTCAAATCGAACCCCTCTTCCATCCCTTGCTATATTTAAGCATATGGGTTATAGGGAGGATGTCAGAAACCAGTATTCTCAACCCCCGAATACAAACAAGAAAGCTTTGCGGAGGGATGGGAGAATCCTGTACCCATTGTACCTCCTGCTAACGGAATAATGACAAAGGCCAATCAGTGAATTATGTACCTATATGTCCTACCCCTAGCCACATCCATTCCATCCCGTTTACGGGGTTGTTGCCCCACCCAAAATGGCTGTCCACGTGACAGAAGGGAACAGCCGCCCCCCCAAAAAGCCATTGAAACAAAGTTTTTATTGGCATCTGATAGATGTCAATAGGTATATCTACGTATGATTTCATTCGCTTTTACGTAATTACAATAATTTATTTCATTCTTTTAAAAATGTTTCATATTTCCTTCTTTTTTATATCGATTCGTGGTTCTGTTCTTCGGCCTTTCACTACTTCTGGATGTTATTTATTTCGTACTCTGCAGATACATACATATGTTTAGAGTTTGTATTTACAAAAGTGCATGATTCTTTAACATGGTTTTATCTGTATCAAATTGGCTCATATATCATCGTCAGTTATATGGTATTTAATTATCCAGTTGTATGTTCTGTGTGGGTGTGCAATCGAAGCTTTAAGCCCTAAATGCTCTTTGTTTTTCGGATCTGGGTCAGTGGGTGGTCTGCGTTTCTGTTTCTGGGTTATATATCGGTTGGTTTTGGCGGATAGTAGTAATAGTGGTTGGGTGGTTTTGGCGGATTGAGTACAGGGGGAGGGCGAGAGAGTACCTTGATTGACCAACTGTGCACATTTCCTTGTCCGAATATCAGTCGTTAAATGTATTTTTGTATAATTCAAGAACTCGTTATTGTTGTTGTGTGTATAAATATTGTTGTGGGATACCCTTACTAATAGAGATTCAAGTAACATTTAAAGTTTATTTCTTGCTCGATTCGATTCTCGGGTCGGTTTTTTACAATTTACAAATCAATCGCCATCGATTATTCTCGATTCGCTCGCACAATTTATCAACAGAATATATGCGTATCTTAAACCCTTCGCTCTAATACTGACATACAAGTACTTAAGATTAGTCATAGTTTAATAGCTAAATGCTGAAACGAAACAGAAGGATAGAAATCAAACTTCCCGATGTGGATTGCTCTTTTTTCTGTGTGTTTTCCCCAAAAAGCAAAAACCTAGAAGTCCCAGTGCGGGGAAAGTGTGTGAGATTTCTCGGGGGGGAGTGGAAGGTGGAAAGTTTTGAAACCATAGCTAAAACGTTGAGTGTCCGAAATCGGTTGTCAATGCGGATTTTGCGGTTTATTTAAATACAATTTTTATGTTTTTATATTTTTTGTTTTGTATTTAATTGCATTTGCTGTTGTTTGCTTTTTCACTTTTTTCAATTTTTTGCCTTTTGCGTTTTGTATTTTGTTTCTTTCGATCTCATTCATAAATGTAACGTCTAATTTTAATAATGAATTTTAATAATCGTGTGTACGTGTGTGTGTGTGGTTGTGTAATTCATGGGCTTCGTTTACGCTACTTTTACATATCCTGGTAAAGGTTTTTCTCTCACGCATAAACTAGGCGTCTAAATTAAGGTCTTATGACATAAAGGAAAGAAAGATTTTGGTTTTGTTTTTTTTTCTTGTATATAGTGGGGATGTTTACTTTTTTGTTTGGGTTTCCGTATAGATTGCTTTTATACGAAAATGCCTTCAATTACAATTTTTGTTTGTTTTGTAGTTTTTTATAAAAAAAGTACACATAAAATACAATTAAAATAAGGTAAGAAATAAAAAATTATTTCTTAAACATAAAAATTATATACTTTTGCGATTTTTTTGTGTTTTTTTTTATCATATCTTCATCATCTTTCTCTTCTCCTTGTTGTGGTTTATTTTCTGGTTTGTTGGTTTATTATTTTTTTTTGTTTTGTTTTTGCTTGTAACTTTTATTTATTATTAATTTAAATTTTTTGTTTGTTTTTGTTTGTATTTTTTGACTACATTATTATTACGCCTGATCGTCCGAGCCAGAACCGTCATCATTATCATCATCGTCATCTGCAGGGGGAAGGAAATAGGGGATTAGTCAGGGGGTACTGTCCAAGGGCTTGATGTTTCCAAACTCACCATCGCACTCGATGTCATCCTCCTCGCCATCATAGGGTATGTCGTATTCGTCGCTCTCGATTTCACTGTCACCCTCGATGATTTCCTCCAGAGCCTCTTCCTCATCGGAATCGCCATCGGCGGCGGCGGCCTTCTTGGCTTTCTTTGATTCTGCGGATTTGGCCTGGAAAAGAGAAAACGGAAAAGTCAGTAAAGGTTCGTTTTGGTGATAACACAGCCCGCCAGCCCTGTGTGTGCGCCCAACTCAAACCCACACATCTCCTTGATCAAGGGCATCCCCAGTCGCACTCCCAGTCAGTCCCTCCAATTCCCGTGTGCGTGTATACACATAGCCATAAAATGTATATTTTCAGCCCACAAAAACAGGCAGCAACGAAAATCGTTATTTTCGCCGTAAAAAAACATTTGAAAAATGCGCGCGCCAATGTAATTCGCTGCGGCAAAGGGAGAGAGCGGAGAGCGAGAGCCACCGAGAGCGAATTACAAGTGCAGCCGTGTTACATCGGCTTGCGTGCGTGTGTGTGTATATATTTACTAGGCGGCATATTTACTACATAATGGAAAAAACAATAAGCGACGCCGACGCCGGCAGCGACATATGTATCCGCATCCGTGAGATACGAAACGAGACCAGCCAAGCCAAGCGTGCCAGCGGTAAAAGAGAGAGGGAGAGTGGCAGTGAGAGGCAGAGAGAGCGACGGAGAGAGCGTCCCATCGGGCGAAGGAAACTGTACCTGAGAACGCGTCACGACACAGCAGTTGCATGAATGAATCTCTCTCACTCTCTCGCGCGCCAGCTGCTGCAGCGGGAAAAAGGCGCAAAACAACACGAAAAGAACAACAACAACAACAACTGGCATGCGTGGGTTCAACTGTGCTGGCCAACCAACAACAAGCTTTATAGCCTAGCAGCAGCGGCAGCATGGCCCGGTATATAGGCGGTCACGTTCCCAAGTCAAAGAGTAGCAGGCAATACATGGCCACTTACTATTTACCAGACTGTTACAAAGCGGAAAACAAGCTCGGTGTGGAAATATGTGCAAAATGAAAAGCAGTCGGGCGAATTCTCCCCCCCTTTTCCCATATTTCCCAAATTCGTTTATTTCGCTTACAGCATAAGTCACGAGACCCAAGCATTCGAGAAATGTGCAATTACGAGCGGAAAAACAGGGTCATGCAGGATAAGGAGGGAGGATCTAGCAGAGACACTATATGAACAGAATTAGTTAAAGATACTTTTGGCAGTGGAAAAAAACTGGATACTTGAAAAACGTAGTATCTTTAGTATCTGGAAAGGTCGATTAATATATTATGGATAGATTTAAATTATATCAGATACTTAACATATTAAAATTTATAGAGGAAACTGAATAATAATCCCCTTTGGCAGGAATGCCAAAATAGATACAATCTTCTAGAAGGAAATGGAAAACATTCTCAGAAAGAATACTCATCCTTCCATAAGGAAGTTAAAAGGAAATCTACTTCAAACAGAACGAAGACATGAAAACAACATTCCAGGAAGAAGGGAGAACAAACAAAACCTTCCAGAAGGAAGTTTAATTAAGGAAAAATGAACTCAGCCTTCCAGAAGGAAGTTTACTTAAGGAAAAATGAACACTTTCCAAAAGTCGAATGGAAATCTATCTCAGGCCTCGTCAAGATGTAAATACAACCACTCAGATGGAGGCTCAATGGAAATCTACTTTGAAAATAACAACCAAATAAATACATTGAGTCAAATATGTATTTTTCTAATCTAATCTACTTGCGAATAGCTCTCTCTCCCCACTTACAATATATACGATTTAATTAATTGTGCCTTTCCATCTCAACTAAACGCTCCCGTTAACAAGAAAAAAAAGTATCTAGAACCTTGCGACACCCTGTAAAACTGTCTTGTTTTATGTACCAAAATAAATACGCATAAAGCAGAGCAGGGAAAAAAGTGAAAGATAAATGTAAGCACAAACGCAAACAGACAAACGGACCCCGTGGTATGTATACAAATTACGAGGGAGAGAGCGGGGGAGAAATACAGAGAGAGCAAAGAGTTCCCACCGAGAGAGGAGAGAGTTGGAAAGAGCGTGTAAGAGAGAGAGCGCGCGCTCCCGTTAAACTGTACATTTTTATTTCGAGTTTGAGTTTTTTGAGAATTGAGAACTGCCTGATTTGCCAATTTATCTGCCTTACTAACCCAAACTATATTTTATTTTTATCAAGAAATGTGCTTTTTGATTATGGAATGCGACAGCCAGAGACCCCACGAAAACCGCGTGCTCTTTGGGGCATTCAGAAGCGGAGAAACATGACATGAGTAATTTACCGGCCGGCAATGTATGTTTTTATTGAGAGAGTGCATTGGCATCGCCAAAGCGGCAATAAGGCCAAGAGTCCGCGCCGTAGCTACAATATCTATAGCTTCTATTCGCCGTTTTTCCCCCATCAGGTTATCTGTATCTTATTGCGGCCTTTGTAATACTTTTTGCTGCGACACGTCAATGTGAATGCTAATGACCTGCTCTAGAGCGCGGCCCAAAGTTGATTAAAAATACATTATCCGCCCGTCGTCCCAGCCCTGCTGAACTCCGAGTAACTGTACTCGCGCGGTCCTCTAACCTCGATTTGAACCTAACAACAATAATCTTTGATTAGTGGCTCGCAATCATCTTGGTTAATCGTAAACAACACACTAACAAATCTACGAGAGCGGCCCCACTCTCTCCAGCTCCACCTCCCGCTCCCGCTCTCTTCGTTCTGTATCTTTTGGGTATATAAGCCACTGCGAGAGTGCGCGCGGTTGAAAAACGTGTGTATATCTATTTCTAGAATTTTTCCCGCATGAAAAGTGGAACTCGCCATCAAGTGAATCATTTCTGAGGATTCAAAAGCGCGTAAACAAAAACCCCAAACTATCTTCGATTGGCGCGCGCGCGATCGATAAGGTACTTACTTCTGCTGGCCTCTTGGTGCCTTTCACTGATTCCTTTGCGGGGGCAGCGGCGGCGGCGGCGTCGGCGGCATCCTCGCCGTCCTTTGCCGTGCCGTTATCGGCCGCATCGCCAGCGGCATCGGCAGCGGCTGCCTTATCCTCGGCGGCCGCCTTCGCTTTGAGATCGTCCTTGACGGCGGCCACATCCTCCGCCGCCACCTTCTCCACGGCCACATCGCCGTTGTTCTGTTGTTCTGTGGCTGCCGACATTCTGTTGTGTTGTTTAGTTTGTTGTAATTCCGGAACTGGGTATTAACCGATCGGGAGCGATTTGCTTATTGCTGTCGTGAAGAACAGAGTGGAATTTTGGTTGTGTTTCGACAGTCTCGACAAGCTTGACAAGAAACCAGCGCAAGTATCCGGAGGAGGCGACAGAGAAAGATCCAAAACGCACGGAGCACACAAACACATTGGCTGCGGCTCAGCTGCGGCCCGTCTATTTAAGCACTCTCGCTCGCCGAGCGCGGCTAGCTATGCGCGCTCTCGCTCGCTCTCCCCGGGCCCTCTCTTTCGCTCGCGAGCGGCGCTGCTGCTGCTGGCTCTCTCTCCCACGCCAGCACCGCACCAATGCAATACACTGAAAAACCGCCGCGGCATTTGTACAGCCGCAGTCGATGGCGGCAGCGCAGAGAGAAGACAACAACAACATCAGCAGCAGCAGCAGCAGCGCCCTCTAGCCAGCGAAAGATTTTGGAAATATCTTTGCAGTGGTTTCTTGTTCGCTTAAAGAGTATAGTATAGCTAAAGGAGGTGTATCAGCTGGAGCTACGAGATCCGCAAGGACGATTTCATAGATGTCCCACTGATATCCCCCCGGTGTTAGCTGGTCTTATTATTTTTATTTTTCAGTTCCTAACCACCGATATGTGGACGCGTCGACGGCTCGTACAAGACTGAGCTTGCCGTCATTCGCATGGCCACAAATTGCTGGTTGCTTCTTCTTGCCGATTTTGGTTGGGCGCACTTTTTCGCCTATATCTCGAAGACCCCTATTCAGATCGGATCCGAAACCGATCGAGGATGTAGCCCAGGGTGTCACCTTAATTTTGGCGTCTCTCTCGGGGCGCTGCGATTAAAACTAGATCTGCAATTGACAAGTTGAGTGGGTTTCTTGATTATTTTCATACAAAATCTGCTTGGGTTCCGTGAGTACAGTTGTGGGCGCGTTTGGCGCTAAATTTGAAAATTGCGCGCACCACCGCTGCTGCTGGGCTGGCAGGCGATGGTGGTTGAAGAGGGGGAGGGGCGGTGGTTCAAGGGGGTGGTGTGTGTGTTCGTGTGTGGTGCTGTCGCTCTGGCGGTTCGGCGGTGGCGCCAGTGGGCGGGTGTGTGCGTGAGACAGTCGATTTTGCTGTTGTTCTTGCTGTTGTTGCTGCTGCTGATGGGAAAAGTGTTGCAGCATTGTTGCTGCAGATGTGCGTTGTATGGAGAGCCGTTCTGCTTGTATTTATAGAGTGGACCAGCGGCGTGGGCCGTGGCAATGTCGCCGCGGATTGGGGTCAATTGATTGGTAACGTGTGGGGAAGCGCAGGTAATTTCCGCGGCCTAGGAAAGTGGGGATCTATTTTTGAGATTCTAACGATTTAATTGCGTTCACTTGGAGGGAACCCTGTTAGGGGGTTATTTTATTAAAATTTTATTAAACATAAAACATCGCATTAAATAATGCCCAAATTTAATAGTTATATTAATCATAAGTTCCCCGAATATAAAATATTCAATAGCTTTTGTCTGTCCTATTTAATAAAAATCAGCTTTATTATTCAGGCTTTTCAGATAATGGTTCTCGAATCTAGCGAATCGCTGCCGCGTGATTCTATATTTTATTTGTTCCCCACCAAAATGCTTACATCACTTGGCTGTTGAGAGCGTGAATGCTTATCGCTGCGAACGCTCGAAGTTCGAACATGGTCCACCCTCAATTCTTTGTTTTTTCATGTGCCATTCTTTCTGTTGATCTCGCATTTGTGGTTCGGCCATTTGATGGCACTGTTCGTTACACGAACCGACTTGGTTCAGGAATTGACTAATATATACGAGAACTGCCGAAGCGGCCATAACACATCACCTGGGAATCCAGGTGCTCAGGGGTATATTCACGTATTTAATAAGTGTGTTATTAAATGAAAGATCATTCGAGAGGTTGAACTATAAAGTGCATTTCAAAGTTGGTTTGGCATATCTTTGAGGTACAAAAATGTATCTGTAAGATAAATTACTCGAATCGCCACTTTTTCTGTGTTACCTTAGCTTAAAAAATTTTATTCCTTAAAATAAGAATATTTAACAATGGAAAATATTAAATTTAAATCAAGTGATCACTTAACGTCAAGTTATTTACAAATAACATAATATTTCCATTACCCTTGCAACACCAGGGTATCCCCTAGTCGTGTTCCCAACCCGCACATTCACCTTTCATACATTCAGCTATTTTCGTGCAAAGACAAATACAAATACCTAGGGTATAGTTGGTAATCTGAATAATACAGTCGACGACAGAGCGAGCAGAACAGCCGGCAGTCGATGGGACGGGAGTCGCTAATTAAAAGCGGCGAACCTGTTCCGAGGCATCGGCGGCATAGTAAACACCTGTAATCGTGGGCCGTCCGCTGAGTTATCACATATTTGAGCAGAAGCGATGACTTTTCGCCAGAGCGCTCGCTGATAAGCCGATTTGCGTCTCCGTTTTGCGGCGTGGTTTCTCAGGCCTTTCTCCTTTCTTGCCGCCCGCCGGACTCGCAGTATCCGTTCGGCGTTCGTTCCCCCGAGAATCGTGGGCCTTTCGCGCACCTCTGCGATATGAATCGCATTTCTCACCGGTCGCCTCCCGTGAAGTCGAACAATGGTATCTAGCCTCTCGAGGACAACCAGAGAAATTTCCTGCAGTTATCGTACCGAAGGTATGGTACTAGTATGTCGCTATTTCAAGGTTAAGCGATAGGACGGTCTGCTGGGAAAAGCGATAAGAAAGGTGCTGCTACTGTCGACAGCTTAGGCAGACGAAGGAGGCTGGTATCTCGAAAAAGGGCCTATTTCCAGGAATACCAACATCTGCCCGAGAACCCTAACCTTACCCAAGTTTCCTGTTAAGTTTCCATCATAAAATTGGTTAGGATTTTTCTTCAAAAATTTCTGCATAATTTGTAATGTATTCTTGTTGTCCCTGAACTGACCTACCCTAAGAATTTCTCCCAGTGCACTTACACGTTGCGTCATTAAGTTGCTGTAGCATAAAGGTGTGAACAAATCTCAATGCAAACAATCGATATCCAGACGCTCAAACATGTGTATCTAGGCACACACATCAGCCTGTATTCATGGCGATTAAGTTTTCAGTTCTCTCTTGACTTGCCTACGGTGCTAATAGATCCGTAATGAGGTTGTTAAGTTTTCATGGGAGGTAAGTTATTGGGATCGCTTGCGGAGTTATGAACATTTTAATTTACGAGAGCTTTCCGAAATTATAGGGATTTTCTAATCGAATCATTAACTTTTTCGAAATCAAAATTAATAATATTGATAATGAAAAAGAAGAAAATAATAGAATCTATATATAAAGTTTCTATGAAACAATAGATAAAGTTTTAAGATATATATATGAACAATATTTTTCCCAAGAGCTTGAATTCTCACGATTCCGCAAAATTGTATCGAATGGAATTTGTAAGAGAGCCGACATTTTTTCAAAAATTTGCTGAATATATTAGTTTCGTTCAGGCTCATTGTTTATATTTCTTTTTTGTTGCTTGACCAATACAATACTGTACCGCATATGAGTAACCACTATAGCCCGCCCTTGGAGCGTTTCTTGGGTACATGGCATCGTTTGGTAGAACAACCTGAACAGGTTTACGACGCGATTAGAGCAACTGTTAGACTGTTGCTAGATAGGCGATTCGCTTGGCCGCTTGACTCGGGCTCTGGATTTGGAAGACGGTCATCGCATCTACGCTGAGACACTCTCGGGTCTCGTTTTCCCGGCATGTGCTAATGTTTCCACACGAGTGCCGCATGGGCCGGCTGCTCTCTTCCCTCTCTCTCATCTTACCTGTTCCACCTGCGTCAACGGGCGGTTTACACGCAATTATTAAAATGAATTTCAGTGGGACCCCATTGTCTTCGATTTCCAATATTACCCTGGGACCGAGCAGGTCCTTTGAAGCAAGGTGACAACTGCGAGTGGGGTCCCCGGGTCCTTGGTGGCGCTTTTAATTACGCAGACTACCCGTGACGTGTGAGTGGACATTCTTCCTGTGATGTTGTTGAGAGGTGAGAGAAGACAGCCACTGTGCATCGCTGCGACTGAGAACCACCAGAAATAGGCCCATCACCACATCTGCTCAAAGAGATGACGATCTGGCTTCTTGGGTGGGGGAAGATATTGTATCTTTCTATTTAACTTACATAGAGATACAGGGAAAAGAAGTATCTCGTTGTTGAGAGAAAAATTAGTAAAATGTTTATTTTTTATACTTCTATGTAAACTCCATAAGGAATATAATGTAATGTAATATAAACAAATTAATTACGATAAATGAGTGCAGGAGTCACGACCATTGAATATCTGTCCCTCACATCATTAGCTTATCTTGCAAGCATCTAAAAACCTTTATAAACAGTAGTTACTAATTACTGTTTTTGTTTTATATTGTAGTATTATTATAGGATCTTCATAGTTAATCTGGTATCTTATGATACCCGGGACATTGTTTATCTAGATCAACACGGCCTTTGAGAATAGGGAATGTTTTGGAGTTGGAAAGTATCTTTGTTCTCTTCTACTCTAAGATATATAGATATAGAATTGAAGCTTACAAGATAGGTTTTTGAAGACCTTCATGTTAAGCCTAAAAACTGACAAATGGACAGTACTGATGCTCTTCCTCTCTCGACCGCTTTTTGCACTCTTCCGTTCCTCGTTACCTTTGTTGCCATCTGCGTCATGCATTTCGCTGCATTGAGCACTTGTGGTGGGTTGTGGGTGGTGGGAGGTGGTGGTGGTGCTGCTGCTGCTACTGCCGAATGCTGGCCTGGCGGTGGTTGCTCAGACCGGCAGATGCGAGAGAGAATGAGAGTGGTGGCCGCCCATGAATGAATCATTTTGGGGTAAAGAGATGAGCCGTGGTGGCATCATTGGCATTTGTTTTGTGCGTGAGCGAGTGTTTGTATGGGTACAGCCGAAATAAAACTGCGGCCAATAGCCCATCGTCCATTCAGCTGCTTTTGTGTGTGCGTTGTCTTTATGGGGCTCGAGCAGAAATCATTTATTTATTCAATAATTACATATTTACACACGCCAAGGGGGCGGCAATTATACATGAGCGAAGCTGTGTGTATATGTAAATCACTAAATCAGTCAAAATGATTATGAAAGTCTGAGAGGTTGGGATGTAAGATCTTAAAACGTTAAGATAAGTTCCAAACTATAATACGACAATTTTTAGTCAAATAGGTTTCTTTTCTTTTCTTTTCAAATTAACCGCCTTTAAAAGGCACTGATGCCACTGATGACCTTTTAAATAAAAACGAAATACATTTTAGTTTTATATTTACTAAATAAAACCACTAAACAAAGAAAACAATCATTCTCTCAAATGTTTATTTACATTTATTTTCATATTTTCGATCAGCCTCATATGGCGCCACTTTGAAAATCAAAAAGCCACAGGCATTTTACAGCACTATTCCGCATTTATCTTGCAGCACTGGCTGACAAAAGATTTCTAGCGGTAGAATTTAAAGCGATCTTTCAAATTAAAATTCCAAATTTACAAACTTTTGTTTGTTTTTGTTATGAGGGTCTTTATACTAACAAGATATTTATTCAAAAAAATCTATTAAACTACTTAAGTCTAATCAATCGATGTGTTAGTGATTGGCCGACCCGAATTTATCGTTAAACTGCCAGCTCTAAAATCAACATGCAAAAGTGGAAAACAACCGGCGACCCACAAATGACCTTGCCAAACAGTGCTGCCAGACTGGACGCTCACCCCCCAACTTTGTTTGAATGCGAATTCCTCTGCTTTTAAACTTTTTCAAGTTCTGTTATGCTACTCCAGAAATTCATTTTCGCTTTGCTAACCCTTCTGACCACCAAAATGCCCTAGAAAATGCAGAGAAACCCACAAATCTTGACTAGTTATCGGTTCCAGGCCGCAGGGCTGCCACCTTATTAAGTCCTGCCATTGTGTGGGTGTATGTCTGTGTGTTCAAATTGGGCGAAGAAGAGGAAGATTCGCGAATTAATCAGTGGAATCTTATCCCGGAGTCTGTTAGCAAGCACCAAAGAAATCCTCAAGATGGCCTTCAACAAGCTGAGCATCGAAAATCTTGACCTGGAGGGCAAGCGCGTGCTGATGCGGTAATTGGAAACCCTTTTTTCATCGTTTTCAAAAAATCCGTTGCATAAACTTTGAACCGCTTTCCGCAGAGTGGACTTCAATGTCCCCATCAAGGAGGGCAAGATCACCAGCAACCAGCGTATCGTGGCTGCCTTGGACAGTGTCAAGCTGGCCCTGGCCAAGAAGGCCAAGTCGGTGGTGCTCATGTCCCACTTGGGTCGTCCCGATGGCAACAAGAACCTGAAGTACACTCTGGCTCCCGTGGCCGCCGAGCTGAAGACGCTGTTGGGACAGGACGTGACCTTCCTGAACGACTGCGTGGGCGGAGAAGTGGAGGCTGCCTGCAAGGACCCCGCTCCGGGATCGGTCATCCTGCTGGAGAATGTGCGGTTCTATCTGGAGGAGGAGGGCAAGGGCGTGGACGCCAGCGGCGGCAAGGTCAAGGCCGATCCCAGCAAGGTGAAGGAGTTCCGCGCCAGCCTGGCCAAGCTGGGCGACGTGTATGTGAACGATGCCTTCGGCACTGCCCACCGCGCCCACAGTTCCATGATGGGCGATGGTTTCGAGAAGCGTGCGGCTGGTCTGCTGCTCAACAAGGAGCTGAAGTACTTCTCTCAGGCTCTGGATAAGCCCCCAAATCCCTTCCTGGCCATTCTGGGTGGTGCCAAGGTTGCCGACAAAATCCAGCTGATCGAGAACCTGCTGGATAAGGTCAACGAGATGATCATCGGTGGCGGCATGGCCTTCACCTTCCTGAAGGTACTCAACAACATGAAGATCGGCGGCTCCCTGTTCGATGAGGAGGGCTCCAAGATTGTCCAGAATTTGGTTGAGAAGGCGAAGAAGAACAACGTGCAGCTGCATCTGCCCGTAGACTTTGTGTGCGGTGACAAGTTCGCAGAGAACGCTGCCGTGAGCGAGGCCACCGTTGAGGCAGGCATTCCCGACGGACACATGGGTCTGGATGTGGGACCCAAGACCCGTGAGCTCTTCGCGGCACCCATTGCTCGCTCCAAGCTGATCGTCTGGAACGGGTAGGTGTTGATCTTTGGGTTTGTTTCAAGCTCAACTATATGTATATTCTTGCGTTGCAGACCACCCGGCGTTTTTGAGTTCCCCAACTTCGCCAACGGCACCAAGTCCATTATGGATGGTGTGGTGGCCGCCACCAAGAACGGCACCGTCTCCATCATTGGCGGTGGCGACACTGCCTCTTGCTGCGCCAAGTGGAACACGGAGGCGCTCGTCTCCCACGTCTCCACCGGCGGCGGTGCCTCGCTGGAGCTCCTCGAGGGCAAGACACTGCCCGGCGTGGCCGCTCTGAGCAACGCTTAAGCTAATGAAAACAGACGGAGCTGCTGCGACTGCTCTCTCTGCAATATTTATATGTTAATCATGTCGTTTATCTTGTAAGCACAAAAAGTAACCAACAAGTAGTAAAATGTTAAAGTTGAATCTATTTGTTGTTGTGGAGCCACACATACATCCATATATGCATACGAAATAAAGGAATTTTAGTTTACTTGCGGGCAAAGTTGGTGTCCATCGAGGAGGCGGTGCGCTGGATGTTGTTCCGATTGGCTCGGATCCGATCGCTAATGGAGTTCTGGTTGGCAATGGCCTTCTTTACCTCCTTGTTGATGAACTCCTTGTCGAAGTCGCGTTCTCTGTTCTGGGCCTCCTCGCGGGCATAGGCCTCTCGGTGTTTGCGCACCACCTGGCTGCGATCCGCCTCTCGCCAGGTGGCATTGTCCATCATTTCGCGAAGACGAGCTTCTCTATCGGCCTCGCTAAGTTTGGGTTTGCCAACGGGCTTAGGACTACGTTCTTGGCGGTTCCTCTCCGTTCTTTCAGGTTTTTGCTCTCGTTTGGGACTGCGACTCCTGCTCCGTTTGGTTCGGGATCGTTCTTCAGGGCTTCTGCTTCTGTGTTTGTCTTTCCTCCTGTGGCTTTCGTTTCTATCCTCTGGACTGCGGTATCTATCCTTCCGCGCTGCTGGACTCCTGCTTCGTCGCCTTTCCCTTCTTTCCTCTGGGGTGTGGCTTCTCCTCCTTTGCCTGGAGCTCTCGTTTCTCTGTTCTGCACTACTGCTCCTTCGTCGCTGCTTAGAAGTCTCCTTTCTATCTTGAGGGCTTCTGCTCCTGCGCCTCTCCCTTTGTTTTCTGTCATCTGGGCTTCTACTTCTTCTCCTGGAGCTCTCATTTCTATCCCTTTTCTTTTGCTCCAATTCCCTGGAACGTTGTCGCCTGGGTCTCTCCTCTTCATCACTGCTATCGCTGCTTCTCCTCTTGGACTTTTTACTCTTCTTCTTGGTGGCCATATCCAGTTGTTTCGATATGGTCCGGTACTTGGCGTCCAGCAGCTTGTCCAGCTTCAGGTCACCGTTGCCGGAGTCACCCTTCAGCTTGCTGACTTGACGCGCCAGCTTTCTGTCTAAGTCGTCGTCGCTGTCACTGTTTTCACTACTGCTGCTGCTGTCTTCATCGCTGGACTTTCTGTTCTTTTTCTTCTTTTTCTTGGATTTCTTGCTCTTCTTGGACTTTTTCTCCTTGGCGGCCTTCATTTCCTGTTCGTTCTTGAGGATACGGTGGATTTCTTTCAGTTTGACAGGATTCTCGAGAAGTTTACGGCGGGATTCCATCTCACGCTGCTTGATCAGCATCAGGGGATCCTCCAGAGTTTTGCGCTGCATGTCCACCTGTTCGGTAGACTGTAGGTTGCGATATTCCCGAATGGAGAAGGGCACACAGTCGTGCTCCACATGATTTATGGCCTGCTTTACTCCGACTGTGTTCTGCTCCTGGCGACGCTCCTCGGCCTGCAGCGTTTCAAAGGACTTGTCTATCTTGCGGCCCAGCAGGTACTCTTCGCGGTTGATTAGCTCAGTGCTGTCTGGAATTAAAGAGTTTGTTAGGCCAACTGATTTGAGGGTATTCCAAGGCTAGTGACTCACTTTTGTACATCCATTCCAGCTTGGCCTCGCCGCCGGCTACTCCGCTGCCTGCCAGCACCCCGGAGCTTTCCCCTAGTCTTCTCAGCTCCTCCCGATCCCTCTCCTCGTTAATCTCCTTTCGCAGATCCTGCAGTTTGCGCTCCTCCATCTTCGCCTGCTCCTCGGCTTTCCACACGCGTTCCTGGTTTTTCATCGTGTGCGGATGCCATGATTTCTTGAGGTTCTGTAATGGAAATTAAGTTGTATAAGTTTGTAATTTATTGAGGACTACAACTTACCAAGTCCCCGCCACCCATATTTGGGTTTTCTTAGTGTTTTTTTTAATTTTAAACAAACGAAGTAAAATTATTTGTTTTCTTTCCCTCCTTTTCTTGTGTTTTCATCAGATGTTCATGCCAGGGTTGCCGGATCGGATATTAGAGCGTTGGTTGCCAGATGGTTAGAATTTTAAAATTTTAAAATTTTAATAAATATTTAAAATTGTAAATAATAGTAAGCATTTGTCACTTTTCCACTTAAGAAATTTTTTTTTATACATACAGCTCAATATAGCCCAGATTTTAGTATATTGTTAAAGAAGTAACGTAGTTTGTTCAGTATGCAATTTTCTTCCTGTTAAACTTTATTTCAAAATGTTCCTTTTCCGTTGTCAGTTTATTAGATATACACATAAACCCCAAAACACTGTTCTATCTGGACAAAGTAAGGTCCCTGTTCCACGATCAATTGCCAGCAAGGAGGAGCCTGAAAAGGGTAATCTGGTAAATAAGCTGAGCCTGAAAAACGTTGATGTGACTGGTAAAAGGGTATTTATGAGGTAAATATCCTTAAAATATAAAGTAATTTTAAAATTAGTCCTTTATTACACTCTTCCTGTCCAGAGTGGATTTCAATGTGCCCATGAAAGATGGACAAATCACCAACAATCAACGTATTGTGGCCGCTTTACCCAGTATTGAATATATTCTAGATAAAAAATGTAAATCTCTGGTAAGTTGATTTGAAAAATTTAGATTTCTGGAATACATTTTCCTTTTAATCCATGACCAGGTACTAGCTTCTCATTTGGGTCGCCCGGATGGCAAAAAGGACAAGAAACTTAGCCTCAAACCCGTGGCCAAGGAGCTGGAGAAGGTGCTGGGCAAGCCAGTGTCCTTTCTGGACGACTGTGTGGGGGACCGCACTCTGAAAGCTCTTAAGGATCCAACCGAGGGCAGTGTTGTGCTCCTGGAGAACCTGCGCTTCCATTCCGAGGAGACGGGTAGCAGCCAGGACGCAGACAACAAGAAGGTAAAGGCTGATCCCGAAAAGGTAAAGCAGTTCCGGGCCAAGTTGGCTCAATTGGGTGATATCTATGTGAACGATGCCTTCGGAACTGCCCACCGGGCTCACAGTTCCATGATGGGCGAGGGCTACAAGGTACGAGCCGCCGGCTTCCTCCTCGAAAAGGAACTGGGGTATTTCGCCAAAGCTCTACTCAATCCAGCGAGGCCTTTCCTGGCTATTTTAGGCGGTGCCAAGATAGCTGACAAAATTCCCCTGATCACCAAACTATTGGACAGCGTGAACCTGATGATCATATGTGGAGGCATGGCCTTCACCTTCCTGAAAGTCCTCAGCAACATGGAGATTGGGACATCCCTGTACGACGAGAAAGGCTCCAAAATGATTCAGGATATGATGTGCAAGGCCAGGGACATGAATGTGAAGATCATCCTGCCCGTGGACTTTATAATCGCCAACAAGATCGACGAGAAGCCGGATAGAATCGATACGGCCAATATCTTGCAGGGTATACCCAAGGATATGATGGGTCTCGATAATGGCGAGATCTCCAGGGCCATTTTCGCCGGTGCCATTTGTGCCTCCAAGACCATCGTGTGGAACGGACCACCGGGCTTATTCGAAAACGAGCTATTTTCGGAGGGTACCAAGGATATGCTGGCGGCCGTAATCCGGGTCACCGAATTGGGGGCCACCACAATCGTAGGCGGTGGAGATACGGCCACGGCATGCATTCAGTTCGGAGGAGCCGATAGGGTCTCGCATGTGTCCACGGGCGGTGGCGCTTCGCTGGAGCTGTTGGAGGGCAAAGTTCTGCCAGGACTGGCCGCCTTGTCGGATGCTTAAAAACCTGTAAAATAAATTTGTGTGTATATCAATTGTGGTTTATTTTGGAATAAGGAATAACATGAGTCGTTGGTTAAAACTTGATAGAAGAGCTGTCTTTGGCTTAAACATATCTCGTATAGCTTTCTACTAACCGTAATTTATTTTACATTTTCGCTTAACTAAAAAGAATTAACTTTTCATTGTGTGTCCTGGCAACGAAAGCTTTTGGGAATAGTAACTGATGACCGCAATATAAATTCAAGAATTTTGGTATTAATTCAACATCCACACGAGAACGGTTTAGAGCCCAACTCTGAAGGGTAATACGAATGGGGAATAACATGGTTTTGTCTAGTCGAAGCTAATTAGTTCCGCTGTGGCCGGTTCGGCGGCCTTGGTGCTCGGCTCTGGTTCGTTTTGGGGTGGAGCTGGAGCGGCAGCCACAGCTTGGACTTGATTGTTGGCTATTTCGGTGACCGGTGGAGCCTGGGGAGCAGCAGGAGGCGCTTGGTTGGGTAGTGGTGGATGGGTTTGGACCACATGCTGCTGCTGGAGCATCACGTGAGCCAGCTGGGGCTGCTGCTGCTGCGGAGGAGGAGGAACAGGTTGTGGCTGTGGCTGCTGAATGGGAATTTGCTGGGCCTGTGGATGTGGCTGCTGAACCGGAAGGTGTTGTCCTGGCCCCTGCTGTAGGATTGCTGGATTATTGGCGAACTGATTGTCAGGCATGGGCTGGGGCTGCGGCATCATGTGGGCATTTCCGGGCGGCGGCGGCTGCTGCTGCTGCTGCATTATTCCGCCAGGCTGTTGCATCTGTGCCTGCATTGCTGGATTGTACATGCCCGGTGGAATGCCCTGGAATTGTTGGCCGTGTCCATTGGGAGCGGGAGCAGGAGCAGGTCCTGGGTAACCAGGAACGGCAGCTGCATACGGATTATAAACATTGTTTAGTTGATGCGATGGAGAGCCGTGTTGCGGCACCGCCGACGGTGGCAGATACGGGAAGGGTGGCACCGCTTGACCCATCAAATACTGCGCCTTCTGCTGCTCCTGGCGCAGCTGCATCTCGCGCTCCTGCTCCTGTATGCGTTGCAGCGCCAATTGACGCTGGTACTGCAGATACTCCTGCTTCTTCTTGCGCATGATCTCGAGCTTCTGGGCCATCTGCATCTGACGCTGGCGCTCCTGCTCTTCGGCGATCCTGCGCAGTTTCTCCACATGCTCCTGTCGCAGCTGATCTAGGGCAGCTCGCGAATCCTTGATCTGGGTGAGCTTGTCTTGCAGCTGCTCGTACCACATGCGCTTGTCATCCATCTCCTTAATGTACGAAAGCTGCTGCGAGTGCAGCGATGTCAGGGTCATAAACAGCGTTTGCACGGAGGAATCGTTGGAGATGCTGCGACCACGACTCGAGTTGGACTTCATGCGATTCACAAAAATCTCCACCTGGGTGCGCATGTTAGCGGCAAATTCATCTATCTGCACTTCATCCGCGCTCTTGGGCTGCAGTGAGAGGATACTCTGCTGCGGCTGCGGCGTCGGCGGCATGGGACTGGGGGCCGAGGGACTAGCCATGGAGGAGGACTCGCTGATCTTACGCTGCTCCCAGTAGCTGCGATTCAAGTACTTGGCCAGCTCTGGATTGGTGACCTCTTCAGCTGGCTGCTGGAACTCCTTGGGCACTGGCGGTGCCTCCGGGCTGGGAGACCTCTGCTGCATGCGATAGGCAGCAGCGGCCGATGTCAGTGATTGTTGCTTCTGCTTCTGCTGCTCGGCCTCCGACTGACTAAGAGCCAGAGCCAGCTGCAGTTCCTCCTCCTCCTTAAGTTCGGCCTCGGTCTTGCGAGCGGGTGTCTGGAATTTGCAATTATTTATTTTTGTTTGTGTTTATTTCTGGGTGACTCACCTGCACCTGCTGGGACAATGAGCTGTTCAAATACTCTGCCGGCAAGTCACTGTCCGCCGCCCGAGCTGCGGACTTTCCTCCGCTGACACTGCCGCCGCTTGTCGGACGCTGGAGAGCGGCAAAGCAGCCGTCACAGACACGCACGTCCTTCTCAATGCCGTATTTGGGCAGCGGACACTGCTTGGCCGTGCACTGGCCACAGAACACCTGGCCGCAGTTCCGGCAATGATGCTTGCGATTGGTGAAGGTGAACTCCACGCGACAGCGATGGCATACCCTGCCATCGGCCCAGTTGGGCGCCGTGTCGGCGGTGAACATGGCGTCCGCCTCGCGTAGCTCAGGGAAGGTATGGCCCTTGGCCTTTAGGATGGTCATGGTGTCCTGTAATTAGGGATTTTTGTATTAATTTGAGCTAGACGTAAATTAATTTACAAACTAGGGACTCCTCTTCAAGACTTAGTTCCTCCTCGGAGCTCATTTTGAGACAACGAGAGGGGGCTTTAGCATAGAGAAAACGGTTGGCTTTACACTAATTAAATTAAGGTAAAATACAGTGACGGATTTTGACTGTAACGGGGTCTTATTATGGTAGACA
>JAEIIM010012192.1:0-12917 GCA_018874515.1 Drosophila greeni | reverse complement strand
GTTCTTTTAAGTTAAGGTTTTCATTCTTCTTTCGTTTTTTATGTTTGTTGTAAATTTGATTTAATTTGGGAGGAGGGAGGGCTACAATATTGTTGGGGTAGGGCGTGTCTTGTGTCTAGTTTTCTGTGCTGAGAATTAAGTTTATTTTTTGTTCGTTTTTACGTTTACTTTATGAGTTTAGTTTCACATTTCATTTAGATTTTAGTACACAGACATTCAAGAAGTTTTTGGAAAACCACTTACGACATTTTATTATTCTTTCTTGCATTCTTAATATCATTGTAAAGTTTATGTTTAGGTTTTGTTGCATTGGGTTTTGTTTGCTATTTTGCTGCTTTTTGTGCATTAATTTGTTGTGTTTTTCCGTCAGCCTCCCGCGGTGTTTATTTCTTACCCTCGCCTTCCTTTTGCACATAGACTATTTCGGCATATTCCGTCGAACCTTTTCCGGCTGTTCCTTCCGGTGTTTTTGGGTCTGGTGTGGGTGCTGTTGTTGTGGTTGCAGGTGGTGCTGTTGCTGTTGCCGATTCATTGGCTGGTTTTAGTACAAGTTCAGCATAGACGAGTTGTTTGTCTTGCTAAATGAAAGGTGACAGTAATTTATTAGCATTAATTTATGTACATCAGAATATTCTTAATTGAGAAGTTTTACTTTAAGGCTCTTTTTATGGGGGAATTTTGCTATACCTGTTTTTCTACAGCGCTTTACTTAAATGTCCACACTGGTGAGGTGCTCTGCCAAACTATAGCCTTTATTTGCATATATAGTATATGTATTATACAACAACAGTTTTATTTGCATGCGTTTTTGTTTTGAACGGAAAGAGCAGAAAGTGGCAAAGAAAATTATGTAGAAAACTTTGCTTGTGACAATAGCAAAAGGAAAATTATAACGTAAGTAATAAGAATGTATATATTTTGATCAAAAGCTTGCAGCTAAGGATAAAGAAACTAGGCTAAAGCTTAAGGGTAACTAAGATTCGCTCACTCAGACATACACGCACACACATGAGAAATACTTACGGGGGAGAAAATTATTATCATTTAGGCCCTTTTAAGGATAGATACATTTTTATAAAATTTTGTTATATGCTTGAATATTTTGTAAGAAGCACCTGTACAGGGTTCTTGATTTTAAATCTTTTAACAAGGGTTTTAAAAGAATGCTGTACAAGTAGCTGTGGAACACGATATTCCCTTAAACTAATTAAAATAAGAGTCTTCAGGGATCCGTATCAGTCCCAAGATACTTAAGCCATAGACAAAAATGTCAAACAGAATGCATTAGTGGTGATTTACAATTCGTACCATTTTCTGGATATTTTCTTATCATTTTGGTTCAAATAGTACGCCGGTCTTTATTACAGTATTTTCTACAACTTTATAGAAAGTCTGTCTTGAAATATATATTTATAGTAAATATATAATTCGAATTTATGTTTTCTGCGAGTGCAACAGAGAGGAAGTGGGAGTAAGGAAAATGTATTCAGAAGAAAAGAAAGAGGGAACTGTGTGTCGGTGGGACGTTTTTCAATACCTTTGGTTCATTTTCATTGCCATCCATGATGGCATTGCTGCCCTCCTCCTCGGTGGCGTTGCCCCTCACAATGTTCGCCGACTCCTGGTTGTTATCCTTGTCCTTGTTTTTCCTCGTATCCTTTTCGTTGAAACGCTTCAGAATTGCCACGGCAAAGGCGGGCAATCTTGTGGCCTTCTTCTGCTGCTGCTGTTGTTGCTGGGACTCTGGGCTGTTCTCCTGTTCGTTAACGGCTTCGTCCTCCTCCTCATCCTCCTCGCCGGACACGCCCACTCCGCCCATGGTCGTGGTTGCCGTGGCCGTTGAGGTGGCCTTAATGTCGGCGCTCTCGGTGTCGCTGCTGCTTGTCGGTTGGAGTGTGTGTTCGTGTGTGTGAGAATGGGTGGAAGGTATTTTTTATGGATTGAGCATGATTTTTATGTTAGATTTGATTTTCGCTACTAATTACTGCTGCTGACGGTCGGAATATTTAATGATGAAATAAAAGCTAGGCGGCCGTTCGGGTTAGTCGTGTGGGCGTGGTTAGAAGTCGTCTTAACTGGCACTTCTCAGGGACTACCAAGGATTCCCCCTCGCTATCTCTGGTTGTTAGTGGGCTTAAAACGAACTTTGTGTTTTGTTGGGAGAGATGGCGTTATTGTTATGACTGTGTGTGTTGTCTCCGGGTGTGTGTTTGGATCCATTAAAACCGGCAAATTGTGTTAGCAAAAAGCAAAATATTTCAAGCGGGTAAACTTTTGTGTCTTATTTAAATTACAAATTACAAATTGTTGTTCTCCAAAGACTTTGATAGCTTGGGTTAGAAGTTTTCCACAGACTGGAAAGTTTACCTGTAATTTCCCTTTTAAAAGAAGAGAACTGCAAGGCAATTTCCGTGAACTGCAACTTACTGCCTTAATAATAATTATTTTTAAGCTGCTTTAAGGGCCTTTCTGATATCGGCCTTAACCCTTAACCTCCGTTCGCTTTTACTGTGGCCGAAGTGAGTTCCATTTAAATTCTATAAATATATTTTGGCTCATTTGCCTGTCTGCCCGAAGTCCGGAAAAGTTCAACAGGCATCTGCCAGATACACTTTCCCACCTACACATACCTGAGTGTGTTCGTGCTTGTATTTGTGAGCTTCTATATGTATTTGGCGTGGCGTGTTAGTCCCTCATATATGCATAAATATATGAAATTGCTATTGTATTTTAATGATATTGCTTTTGTTTGCTCGCAAAATGCAAAACGGAAGGGGGGAAATTCCACTTTGATATGTGTGGGGCATTGTTAGAATTTTTCCTTTCAGGTTACGTCACTCACACACACACAAAATGCCCTCTCATTGAAAACACTTCTCTCACACACAGTCTCAGTGAAAATAAATGCAGACCATGAAACCCTTCTTGATCTTAGCAGTTTTTATTCTCGTTAATTAAATATTAACCATACGTTTGTGTAAATTAATAAAAAGGAAAACAACTTGTATCAAAAGGTCCTAGGCTAGGTTTTGTTTTGTTTCAACTCTACTCGCTAAATATTAACTCAAAGTTTTAATTTAGGCTTTCCGCCCTCGAAATTAAAAACTAACGTTATAAAGTACAGTGCGCACGACCTAAAATGAACACTTTCCACTGGTACAGAGTGATTACAATAAAAATATTTATCGCTTCATGCTTGCCATGCAAACGCTTTTCGACTAAACGTATTCGATAATAACTTAATTTCATGCCGGCATCAATCTCTCTATATGCATCAGTTTTCATTGATCTTGTTTTAGGTCTTAATGTCTGGAGTTTGGATGTTTTTGTGAGGCCAAGGAAACGTTTTATGAGTTAATACGAAGCTAAAGACTCACTTTGGAGTCAGTTTTGTGGCAGGCTTGGTCGCTTTTATTTTAAAAGGAGTTTAACTCCGGTTAACTTTTGGGGAGTTTATATACTTAATGTGATTTTAGACTGGTAAAATTATGTATATATTTGGTTCTTAATTTAATTAAATTAATTTAAAAAATATATTTCATAGGGCGCTTCTTTTAGTTAGTTCGTTCTCAGAGGCTGCAGCTTGTTGTTTTTGGGAATATATATTTGTTATCATGTGTAAATAAATATTTCCGAACGCATTTCACTAAAATTTATAGAACTTTAAAGTTTAACAAGGCTAAATCTTGAATTTCTGCTACATCTTTCTGAAAAATGCGACAGAATCTTTTCAGGTTTTCATCTTGCATTTCATCCTTGGTGCTCCACCAAAAAAAATTCCGCGATTTGCCACAAAACTGCTCCATTGCATTGCTAATCCTGCTGCGCTTCGTTTCCTGTTTCCAAAAAGAGTAAAATGTAAATAAATATAGATGTCACACGCGCGCACACAGACACAGGGGCACGGGGCACGCTCAGATTTCCGTTTCCTGTGGTATCTTTGGCGTCGTCGGTGTGGCTGCCGTCGTCGTTGTATTGTTGCCTTTTGCAGTTATTGTGTCACCAATTTGCGGCTTCTGTGGCTTCGGTGGCGTTGCCGGCGGCGCCTTGGCCTTGCCTCGTCCCGACAGCAGCATGGCCTGCTTCTCGATCAGTTCGCGTTGGTCCTTGGGCAGCCAGCGCGAGAACCGCGACTCGGGGATGCCCAGCTGGTTTCCCCTCTGCAGGAGATCCGCGTTCTCGCTGCCGTCCTCCTTGTCGCTCGTGGAGCCCCTCGAGTTACGACCTCCGGCCTGGCTCATCAGGATACTCTTCAGAGGACGAGTGGTGGGATTATAGACACTGCTCTCGCGATCTGTGCCATACTCGAAGCTGTCGTCGTCGTCGTTGTGCCTGCGTCTCGTCTCCACGGAAAGGCGATCCTGGGTGCCGTTGGTGGTGCCATTGGAGTCTCGCAACTTGCTGGCGCCCAGCAGGGTGATTCCATTGGGGGTCTCCAAGAGAGCCACGTTTTGGCCATGGCTCTGTTGGGCGTCCAGCTCCAGTTGCTTGTCGCTCTGACTGCTCGGTGTTTCGGATTGTTTGTTGGTATTTTTAAGTTTTAAAAGTATTGTTTGTATTCACGGTATTTTAGGTATTTTGGACGGGTTTTGTGGGTTGTCGCAGTGTTGTTTGTTGTCCATATAACATATGAAAGTAATAGAAAAGAAGACAAAACATGGCAAGAAGGTGGTTTGCGTTTCTTTCTTTTTGCTTATTCAGTTACATTATTTTCTATTGCTATTATTATTATTGTTTTGTGATGCATTAGCAATGTGGCTCCATAAGAGTCTTATGTTTTTGTTTTCTATGCTCTTGGTTGCTTCTAGTTTATATTTTTGTTGGAATGATTTTTTGGACAGCGACCTTTTTTAGTAAATGCGTGAGACAGAGACAGCAGGAGAGCGCTGGTATGGTATTCAGAGGGTAGGAGAGAGATAGACAGAGACAGAGACTGACAAAGGACGATTTTTATGTTTTTTACTCATTTTTGTTGGTGAGCGAGCGAGCGAGCAGGTGGGCGTAGCAGAGCGACTAGCGGGTATTTTTTAAGAGTGTATAATGTGTGTGTGTGTGTGACAGCGTGATTTATTTTTTAATGGAATTTTGAATTTTATTTTAGGGCTTTTAATTTGTTTGAAAGCTCCAAGACATTTAAATACAAGACGAAACACAGGACTTTACGTGTTTGTGTGGTGGGGTATGCATGTGCTTAAGCTAAGATTTGTAAATTTTAAGCCTCGTTTTTCTCAAAAAAGTACTATAAACTAACCTATGATGAGATAATGAGCGCTGCGTCTATAGCTAGAGATGATGTAAATGCACGAAAATTAAATTGAAGCCCCTCGAGACCGAGGGAGAGATGGGACACATGCAAGTAGACGACAAACAAACACACATCCGAAACTACATACGCAAATATTATTTTAGTAAAATGATTAATGGCATTTGAAAATTAAAACCAAAAGTGAAGCAAACCAGATACCGTTGTCGGGTTAATTATGTTTTGTACGTGGCCTTACTTTGTTCACCTTTCTGAATCTATTTTGACACTTTCGGCGTTCACTGTACTTACGTTTCGTTTGTGGGCGTCTTGATCGATTTGCCTGTTTGGGAGAAAATGCATAAAAAGTTGATTAAAAATACTTTCAAATACAAGACAATCATTTGCACTAATAAAAGTGATTTTTCATGATTAATGATAGATGAAAATAGACAAGACAAGACATCCCCAGCCCTAAAAACATCATCATCATCATCACCTTTCCGTCACATCAACGAACATATTTGTTAATTTTTGTGTTTGTTTATTTTGTTTTTGTTTGTTTACTTTACAAATTTCTAAAATTACAAATGAACAGCAAGGAAACAAAAACTAATTAAAATAAATCATAGAAATGTTCGATTCGATTGATACACGAAGCAAAAATGAAGGAAAAATAAAGTAATTAATTGAAAATGCAAATTGCTGGCAGGTCGATAGCTTAAATAAATACGGGGACGAGAAAAACCAATATTTGCTGGACAAAATATAATACAGTACATTGGATTGTTTTGATTTACCATTTCATACGCTTTAGATACATATTCGAGTGGACAAAGTCAAAATTTAAGGGATTTGAGATTCGCGACTTACGAAAATTGGTCACTTAAAATTACTTGGCCTAAGGTAAGGTATATTTTGTTTTGTATAATTATATATAAGTTTCGGTTTTTGTTTTCGTTATTAGATTGTGCACTTGTTGAGATTTGCATTAAATTATTTGTATATTTTACGAGAGAGAGCAATGTGTGGTAAGGAGATATTTATATATAGTTCGGGTTTAGTTTTCTTTTCTTTTCCCGCATGCTTTCAGCAATCTGGGGCGCACACAGCAGGAACTACCCAGGAAAATCCCTGGGAACCTAAAGTGCGCGCAGCTAAACTGGCCAAAGAATTAGTTGGGAATTCCAGAATTGGCTTAAACGGACGTATTTGGTGGCTTGGGAGCTTCGATGGTTGTTCCATTCAAATTGTGCTGGCTGCCATTGCCGGCGGCGATGACCGCCGCAGCCGTGGCAGCCGCACTCTTCTTCAAGTCGGCCTTCTTCTGCGCCTCCAACTTGTCGGTGACGGGGGGCGTGGCCTCCTCCGACTGCTGCGTGGTGTCGATGTGCTCGTCGCCATTATCGCGACCATCCAACTCCTCGTCGTCCTGGAATTCCGGATGGATCTGGGCCTCGGAATCGGGGCCCACGTCCGTGTTCAGAGTGGCGCCTGTAAAAAACATCGAAAACAACAAAAAGAACTAACATTTAGCTTTGTGTGCGGAAGGAAGAGAGATGGAGAGATAGGAATAGAGCGGGACAGAGCGCGACTCCATCTGAAGATACCACAAATTTCCGAGTTAAAGTCGAGGTTAGTCCATTTACCAAAGTAATGCTTGTCAAGCGGAAAGTACAGGGAGATTATATAAATAAGAGTCGGATATAGAGAAACAGGGAATTACATTTTACATACATTACAGGTGTATATTTTACATTAAAAGCAACAAAAAGTACTTGTTTTTTTGCAAAATTTAGTGACCAATTTTCGGTTTTTAATTGTTAGCTCTTCTTGTTGTTGTCATTTGTAGACACTTTTGCTCAGCGAGAGAGAGAAATGCGTTGTACAATTTTTTGGTTATTTTCAGTTTTTACGGATTTTCAATGCTTGTTTTTAACCTCTTTATTTATTTTTTATTTTTAAGGCTTTAGTTTCCAGGGCCCGTTTTCCATACTATTAATTTATGCACTACTTAATCAGATTTATTGGTTTATAAATTGCTTACAATATTTGATTTTATTTTAGATTTCGTATATTTTGTTTAAAATGAATTGAATCTTAGGTCTATGTGTTCGAATGCACCTTAAGCACCTTTTTACAATTTAGTTTGTATTGTGGGGGAATTTTAACAAGTTTCTTTGGGTTAACTTGGGTCGTTATACATATTTTCCAACTTTAATATTCCCTTTATTTTCTTTTTATCTGTATTTTTTAGTAAAGTTCTAGTTCTACTTTCATTATCTCTTTGATATGTTTAAGCTTCCTTTTGGTACTCGCACACATTTTCAAGAATTTTTCGCCGCTCAGTTACGTGTTTTTTTTCAACCCCGAAACTTGTTGGCGAAAGTCAAGTGGAATTTTTTTAATTAGATGGGCTTTCTAGGGCTTGCCGCCGCTCATCCGGGGCAGGGCGGAGCCTTCCCCTTCTGCTAGGTTAACGCTAATTAAAATTTAAAAGCCGCACAATGCGTCGAAAGTTAACAACGGCTTGCGGCGAACCCCAGGCCCCGGAACCCATATGTACATACATATATGAATTGCAGGATGGATGGGTGGCTCTTGGCGGAGTTGCGGATGGAAAAGGGGGTGGCTTGGGCGGGTTTTGGGGAGTGGAGGGTGGGAACCTAAAGCCAGAAATTATTGTTAGCATAGCTGATGATGAGACAATAGTGCTGGCCGTTATGGCGATGATGATGATGTTTTTGTTGATGTGGCTGAGTGGCTAATGATGATGACATTGCGTTGCGATGTTGTTCACCCACGAAATTTAAGCAAAAATGTGTGCATGGAACATAATCGTAAAAAGGTAAGCAGTGGCTGGACTTACCGCCAAAACACCATCGTCCAGTGGCGCGGGCAAAGAGAATCAGTAGGACAATCAGGACCAGGACGGCGACAGCCACCACAATGCCAACAATGGCGGCCACATCGAGGCTGCTGCTCGGCGGTTTGCTCGACGAGCTAATCCGCACCTGGTAGTCCGTCATGCCCAGCTCATTGGTGGCCCGCAGTTGGTACACCTTCGTGGTGTCCTCCAGCGTAAGTCCGGCGATGGCCAAAGTCACGTTGTACTCGTCGTTGCCCAAGTACTGCGGCTCGTACGCCGAGTAGCGTCCGTCGGTGCGTCCCTGGGACACGATCGCTCCGTCGATGGTCCACTCGATCTTGGGTTGGGGGCTGGCCTTAATGGTGATGTTCACGATGGCAGTGTGGTCGAGGTACAGGCCATACACGGCGGCATCGACCTGATGGATGGGAGCATCTGAAAAATAAATAATTCGGATTAGAGATAAATATTATACTTAGAAGAGGTCCTATATAATTGGTTAGGTTAAGGCGACTTAATTATTGCTTTTGTTAATTAAATAAATAAGAAGAATCTATAAACTTACATCGCACATTGATGATGTAGGCAGCTTCCTGGGGCGGCAAGCTCTCGCGATCGGTCTGGTGGTGCGAGCGACAGACCAGCTTCCGGTTGCTGTCCTCCGGCGACAGATGCCACTGGATCTCCTGCTCGGAGGTCGACAGCTCCACGTTGTCCCTAGAGTTGCTGTTGGTGTTGGAGGAGGGTCGGATGTCCAGGGGGGTGGTCCGCTTGTTGGCCGGCATGTTGTCGATGAACCAGGAGATGTTCGCGGGCGGACGACCGTCGCGAACGGTGCAGCGAGCCTTGAATTCGGTGTTCTCGTTGAAGTATCCCTCGCGGTTTGGCCGCGTCAGCAGCTCGATGATGGGCTGCTGTGGACGCACTGGGAAATGAGAAGAAAAAGAATTATTTATAATTTGTTGTTCTCAAAATATTATTGCTCTACTCACATGCCACAACCAGATCGATGGTGCCCGACAGTTCCTCGCCCTCGACGCCCAGACTGCACTTGACCTGGCCATTGTAGCTGGCCTTCACCCGCTCGATGCTGACGCCGCACTGGCCGGCGGTCAGGCCCGCTCCGTAGTAGGTGAAGCCGGGGGTCTTGCTCCACTCGGGCGACAGGTTGAGGACCTTCTCCTCGCCCGGGATCTCGATGCGGCAATAGTTGATGGACCTGCCGTAGCGACACAGCAGCTCGGTGCGATCTCCTTCGTTGAGCAGGGCCGTATTGGGTTCCACGTTCACCTGCTGCGACCAGGTGAGCGCATCTGCAGGAAAAACAGAGGTGAATGTAGACAAAAGAATTGCGTAATTCCCTTAGGAGTATCTAGTATCTAGTATCAGAGTGTCTGAGTATCGCATAACTGTGGCATTTTCTTTTTGTCTCGCGGCACGTTCCACATTGCGACACAACAGCGCCCCTAATGTCTCGGTGGCAATCAGGCAAATGACTGTCGCATTTTGCAGACAGACACCTGCACGTTTGCATCTTTAAGATACGCATCTGCCCAGGTATTGCCACTGGCAAACAATGCGGTTGCATTTTCTCATTAAGTTTCAATTAAGTTATATGTTCCGTTGGATTTTTCCCTTTGCTTTTTGTGTGTGGAAATTTGTTCGCAGTTGAAAAAGTTTTGCTGGAAAAGTTCTCCCGGCTGCAGCTTGTTTGCCATTCTTTTTCTAGCGTTTTCTATTTGCCAATTAAGACATTTGAGTATTAAACGTTTTGAGCCAAAGTGAAACTTTCCCCTTGTTTGTCTGACTTGGGCTTCGGCTTTGGCGGTTTCGATGGAGAGCTGCAGAGGAGAGCCTCATTTCTAATGAATTTTGTCAGAGTTAAGTAAGAGTAATTTTACATTTAGTTGAAATTTAATTTGGGCTTTAGACTAATCCAACAGAGTGTGGCAATGGCTAAATGTTGCCTTAATGCAATGAAATTAAATATGTTTTTATTTTGCCTCTACATAAATTTAAATTAATCTTAATTATATTTCATTAAAGAATCTGAATTGTGTTTTCATTTTCTTTTTTGTAGCTGAACATAAAAGTGAGGTTTTTATTTCCATATGTTTACTTCAAATTTTCTACAAATTACATAGAGATGATAATTTTCTTTTGCAGTTTTCAGACTCAAGGCATTGAACACATCAGATATTTAGCCCCTCGTGGTTCTGGGAATAGAAACGACCTGTTATTATTTGCATTTCGACCAACACTTTTGGGAAATTGCTGCGCCCCGCCTAATTTCCGTTAATGAAAGCCACAAAATTGCAAATTGTGGCATAAACATGAGGTGGAGTCCGGGCAGCTGCGGATTGAAGAGCAGTGAGGGGCAGAAGGAGACCAGACCCCAAATGTGCAGCTGCGGCCAAAAGTGAATTGATTTCTTTGCTTCTTGCATGACTGACGGGCTGAGTGAAGTTTTGTTTGGTCAGCCGGAAACGAGCGGAAAGCCAACAAAAACGGACTGAGATGCATTTGCGTTCGCATTCGACTTCAAAAAGCGGGTCAGCCAGCTGGCCAGCAGGCCGTCCGCTCCGTGTAATGTGAAACTTTTCGACCGCCCCATGAGATGTCGCTTAACTTTTGACAATTGAGTTGTGCTGCAATGTGTTTTTTCTGCTTTTGCTGCATGCCAGTTTTTTTAGTTATTCACACTCAAATTTGTAGACCCTATAAAACCACTTAGAGGTCTCTCTGCCCTCTGCCAGCACACCGCACAAACCGGGGCCCCTTCTCTCTCCTTCCGAGAAGTTTTGGGCAGCAGCTTGAATTTCCAGAGTCAGCAGAAATCGGTTCACACTTCCCCGGCAAATAAAAGCGAGGGAATTGCAACAAACTGTGGCGTGGATTTAAACCGAAGATACAGAGGGTTTCGCCCACGAAAATACCTTGGTTTTGGGTGAGGGAAGAGTGTTGCCTACTTTTTGATAAGAATTGCTCGGGGAACTAACCCCTTTGTCACCCTTAAATAAATAAATAAAATTGTTTTCATATTATGTTTGTTACTTCTTCCAGTCCCTATGTAATAAGTTGATTAGCGTAAAATATGTATACTATCTATAAGATTAAATTAATAATAAATACAATTTTTTTCAAGAGAGTTTATTAAAACCCGTCTTCAGTTTATATTTTTAATTGTTCTTTAGGGCGCCAAGGACAAATTGAAAAGAATTGTATACACCCTCTTGTGCGCCGAGTAAGGGGTATCGAAAAAAGGGAAACCATTGCAACTGAAGTTGAACAATGTCACATTCACAGCTATGAAAACAAAAAAGGAAAAGAGAAGCGCGGGCGTCGGGCAACATTCGAGACGTTGTGTCGACATACGCTCCGTATCCATGTGTGCTTATTCACAGCACAAATCTATTTTTTATCCATTCCTCCTGCTGCTGCTGGTGATATTTATTTATTTAGCTCTTTTTGTAGCTGGTGAAACCCGTCATGGTCGTCGTCGTCCTCGGGCGCTCAGATCGCCACTCCGCGTTTTATTTGATGCCGTGTCTGCAGTTTTCGCAGGAACGTTTGTCCAGTTCAGTGGCCAGCCTCGGCGGGGAAGCGTGCCCCAACTTGAAGTGATTTTCACCCCATTTTCCTTCGGTTGTTCCCGTCTATAAATTGTTCAAATAGATTTCATTTAATGCCCTCACTCGATTCCCAATAAAAATCAACTTTGGTTTCGGTAATCCCCATCGCAGACACACAAGGCCCCTATTATTGTGGCTATTGTTTCCTTCACATTTTCTGCTTATTTTTTGCCCTCTTCTGGCCACGTTAGCGTCTTTCGGCCAGGAACGTGATTTTTACTTGAATTTTGTGTGTTGGCCTGTTTTGATTTTCCAACGGGAATATTTTTGGTTAAAAGCTGTGTCCAAAGTTTCATAGGGAACAGTGGAGAAAAGTGGTTTATTGGTGAAATACATCTTTAACAACTAGTATGTATTTTCTTAATACTTTATTAAATTATAAGAAGATAGTGTCCCATCACTAATCAGTACTTTAGAGAATGAGTCATTTAGATTTACAAAATCTGACGCTTTTCCTTTACTATATCATTACAATTTGTGACTTTAGGGGTTTTAAAGAGAAAACTAAAATGAATAATTTTCTTTTATATGCCAGATTTATCCCATTGTGGCCATCTCCTTGTTGATTTCAAAAGAGCAAAGAAAAGCGGCGAAGCCAGTACATGTGAGTGCAAGTCTGGGGCTGCTGTCTACCACAAATTGGTATGCAATTTCCGCAGAATAAAAGGAAAATCGAATGCCACATGAACGAGCGAGCAAAGGTAGATATGAATATGTGTGCTCGACCCAACTGGAGCTGGTGCCTTTCTTTAAGCTTTGCCGGGTAATTTCCAATATATCAGCAACGATTTATCAGCTACCTGCATTCGGGCAACTGCAGAGCACTATAAAAATATAATTATTGCTGATTTATGGTTGGCTTTCCATCTCGGAGCGGCTGGAAGTCAACGCGAGTTAAACAACGGAGTTCAGAGCGCCAAATTTGTTATTGTTAAGCTTCTGGCTTTTTAGTTTTTTTAGCTGTGTGTGTGCAATTTCTTTTGCCTTTTCGGGTTTTTCGGTTTTCGGATTTTCGGTTTTCGTGGCTATTAACAATGATTGGTTGTTACATCAAATTGCCGTGTCGCGGCCTTTTACTTTTTGTTGACTAGTCTTGACCATTTTCTATTTATTATTGCGATTATTTATGGCCTTTATCAATCAAGTTTTATGTGTACAAATTTATTAGCCTCTC
>JAEIIM010012140.1:0-11240 GCA_018874515.1 Drosophila greeni | reverse complement strand
AAAGAATAACTAAATCTCAATGTTAAAATACATATAAAGTAAAGTTTTTCACAGGGATCGTATTTTCAGATCAATTTTATTTTAGTCATAATTCTTATTTGCGACGTCTGGTTTTTCAATTACAGTTTTATCCTACAATTACGTATTGATTCATAAAAGATTTATGATATCCGATTTGAAAAATAAATGATTTATTTATTTTAAATTTTAATTAATAAATATTTACCATGATTTTTAATACACCATGCAAATATAGAGCCGATAGTCATACGATACTAAGAGCCCCCAACTTATACCATCTCTAGCTTGTCATCGATAGTCAATAACAACATTGACAGCTGTTTTGGCAAAGAATATTCCAAATCAAAAAAGTGGCCCTAATCGCTAAATAACAGAAAAAAAGGTTTCCCAGGTCTTCTTTCCCTCGGAAAACGAAAAGGGAAAAGTACTTGGCCGTTGCTGGCGCGTGAGTGGTAAGTTGGTCCTGGAAAGCAATGCTACTCCTCGATTATCGCCAGCGAACAAATTACATAAAAAATGGATACGCCAATTAAATGTGAGGGTGGTATTGTTATGGGTTAATGAGATTAGAAAGAGGGAGTGTGCGTGCCAGCCTGTCACTCATCTAACTTTCCTGGCGCTTAGTCTAGTTTTCCGTGGCACGGCGCCCTTCTCCACCCCCCCGACCACACCCACCCCACTTGAACTTAATGGGATTTTCCCTTTTTCTCTTGCTTCTCCCCCACAGGTCAGCATGCTGCCGCTGGTATAGAGAGACTTTCCCGATCGCATTTCGCTCTGCTTCTACTCACCTGACAACAACGCCGACCAGAGGCGCTGGCTCTCTCTTTCAAGTAAGAGTAATAGGCCCATTTATTCGTTAATTGGACGCAAGTGCAAGGCATTATTGCAGTTACGGCGAACAAAAAAAGTATCGCTGACTGTGCAGCGACGATCAGCAGTTTGCGGGAGTCGTTGCTCCAAGTAGTATCGCTTATTCGGCATTTAAGCTAACTTCGTAAATTTTCCTGATTAAAAATTTAAAAAACCGGAAGCGATTGCACGCTGCTGGCTCGATAAGCGATCGCCGATAACTCCGATAACGACTAGCACTGTTTGGCGGTTCTTTTGACTTGACCTCGGCATGGCCGACTTACTAATACCCTTTTTGTGTACCTCTCTCTCTTGGCTCTTTGCAGTTATGCTCTTCACGCGCCGGCGACAACTCAAGAGGTGTGTGGCCGTATCTGTGTGTGTGCTTGCTGGTTCTTGTTGTTGTTGTTTGTGTCCCGAGATTCCCGATTAACCGACCCGATGCGTCCGCTTCCGTAGTCGCTTCCGATTTTCCCCTGAACAGCAAAATATTAGTCACGCCCGAGTAAAGCTCATTACTGATATCATTATACCGCCCATTTCCATTATCACAAAGCCCGCTGACCCGGTAAGGTGACTCGATTTTATGGACAGTTAGTGAGAGCGATCAAAAAGTGTTGTCAGAGAAACAGCGGTTATTTAAATAATTAGTGATTAAATTAATGATAGCTGCTTAATTTGTGTAGTAATGCTTGCCTATGCGTGTGTTATCATTTTCGTAGATAGTGCGTAGTGAGCTTTGTGGAATGCCAGCGAGCGGTAGGCTTTTTTCGGCCATTCAGACATTTTTTGTTTTTAACCTTTGAATTCTTTTATATTGTCTTGTGACTAACGCCTGGAAAAGATTCAAGTTGTGTTTTTTGTTAACATTCCATTTTAGACAGTTTGTAATTAGTAGTTAAATAATTTATCGACCTATTAATATCGAGTCATCGTTAGTTTATAAAACACATCGATCACCGAACCAGTCATACTCCGACAATCGATTTTGTCTGATATTTAAATTTTAAATATAAAATTTGAAGATATTTTTGTCGACATATCATAGATTTTTTCCTACTCCCCACTTCGCCCAAATATCATTGCCTTTCTAGCTGCTCTCCGCAGGAACAGATCGCGGGTCCGGTTGAGTGTTGCATGCGTCCTTGGGAAGTCCCCCAAAGCCAAAAACAAAAACATATTGATATAACCAAGCAATAACCTGGAACTCTCTGTTTTTCTCTTTCTTCCGCTCGTAAGCTCCGCACAAAAAACGTAAAAAGTAACGCACAAGATCAGTAACAAATTCAGTGTTAAGTCGCTTCCCGAACAAACTATATATATCGCTAGCTAGCAATATACATACACTATACCGTATTTAAGAGCTGAGAAAACCGAACGGAGTCGCAATGTACGAGCTTCATAATTGTCTAAGATCCGTTTTCTATGCCACACTCATTCCCGGAACGATCCTACTTAGTTGGCTAACTGGTCTGTAAGTATCCTCGCAAGCTCGATTCGATGTTGTGCTTAAGTTAACTTTTGTAGATATATATATAATTATATATCCCGAGATCCCATTGACTGATCGTGACATCGTGACATACTTCTATATTGCGGATGTTGCCGGCTCTGTTCCGTTTCCGCTTCCGCTTCTGTACATTCGTGAAATCCGCTTTGCTTGCTCCTTGAATGTATATATATCCCGACCCCCACAACCCGCTCATCACCCTCACACCAGCGCGCCCATAACATCCTTCACGTTGTGTTTGTCACCAAGAGCAGTTGTTTTCCCCTTAACCGAACTCACCTGTCACCTGTTCACCTTTCACCCACTGACCTCTTTCGCAGGGTGGGACTGCGTTCCCTGCAAGCATGTTTGCTGCTCTTCCTCGTGGTCTTTGTGGCCTTCCCCCTGTTGTTTCGCTACTCGGTGACGTTGCAGCGCGGCATACTCTTCCTTACGTTCAGTAAGTATTCCAGGGATATATTTTATTTGAAAATAACTAAAATCCCTCTCCTCCCTTCCAGTTAAGTACCCCAAGGGCCTTGATCTCACCAAGCCGGAGACCGTGGGACTGTACGCCACGCGGAACTTCTACATCACCGTCAAGGATCACGACGAGGACGAGGATGGAGTGCGTATCGGAGTGTGGCACGTCCTGCCGCGGAACGCAGTGCGTCATTTTAAGCGGGAACTCGACGTAGAGGAGGCGGTGGCGCAGGAGCCCCCGCTACAGTCAGAGGACAACGCACCTGGAGATGGAGAGCATGAGCTCAGAGAGTTGTCTCCGGTTATTCGCTCCGAATTCCCCACCGTTTTACCTGAGAACGAGCAGCTCTTCTACGAGCGCCTGCTGCGGCTTTCCGGCGGCACTGTGGTTCTGTATCTCCACGGAAACACAGCGTCCCGGGGCAGTGGCCACCGGACGGATGTGTACAAGCTGCTGAGAAACCTCAACTACCATGTGTTCACCATCGACTACAGAGGCTATGGGGACTCCGACCCCGTGCCGCCGTCGGAGGAGGGCGTGGTGCGCGATGCCATGATGGTGTTCGAGTACATAGCCAATATCACCTCCAATCCGATCGTGGTGTGGGGCCACTCTCTGGGCACCGGAGTGGCCACGCATCTGTGCGCGAAGCTAGCCAATTTACGGGAGCGCGGACCGCGGGGAGTGATCCTCGAGAGCCCGTTCACCAACATCCGCGACGAGATACTGAACCATCCGTTCGCCAGGATGTTCAAGCACCTGCCGTGGTTCGACTTCACCGTCTCGAGACCGATGTACGAAAACCGGCTGCGCTTCGAGTCGGACATCCATATTACGCAGTTCCCCCAGCCCGTCATGATCATCCATGCCGAGGACGATAAGGTGGTGCCCTTTCACCTTGGCTACCGCCTGTACAGGATGGCACTTGACGGCCGGAGTCGCAGCTGGGGACCCGTGGAGTTCCATCGCTTTGGGTCCGGAAAAAACTACGGCCACAAGTATCTCTGCCGGGCACCGGAGCTGCCCGGTCTAATCAGGCAGTTCGTGGAGAGCTATCGGGATGCCGTCTACTAGGATCGGATGCTGAGGGGTTCCCATTCCGGAGCCGTAATTTATTTAGTTTATATAATTTTTTACCGCCGTGACACGTTCCACTAAATTACCAAACTCTGCAAAAGTATATTAAAACAATCAAGGAGGATAAATTTAGAGTTTAAATCGAAGTGGATCAATTCGATCTAAATATATATATATATTATAAACCATTTAAAAATAACGTCTTAATTCAAAAACCACCGATTTTGCAAAATCTCGATAATTAAAGTACAATCGATTACAAATGAGATTAACAGGAAGCTCTTTCTGGCAACTCTCATCAGGCTAAAATTAGAGGTACCAGACCACCTTGTATTTCTACCATGCTTTGGCTCTGGTCACTCTGGAGGTGAAAAAAGCGGAAATCTGCCGTGTTCTGGTCACTCTGGCGAAAAAAAGCGGAAAGCACGGACACGGACTGTTTTTTGTCGGACGAGGAAAACGCCGCCTTTCCTTTGATTTGTTTGGTGCTGTCGCGGAAAATGTCACCGCCAATCGCCGAAGAGTAGCTGTGAGTGTGTGTGACTTAAATAAATGATTGCATGCAACAACAACAACTGCAGAACAAGCGGTGTTCCAGTGACAAACAAAAGAAAAATCCTCCCTGAGTTGGATGTGTGTGTGACTTGTGACTCCTCCGCTGAGTTATTGGCATTAACGAAATAATAAGAATCGATTGATTATTATTGCTGGAAAAACCAAAATATAACTCCATTTCGCAAACGAAAGAGAGCCGAAAAAAATTCGTGTGTCTACTCCTTGAAAAGGAGTTTTTCGCTTCCTCCTCTCTCTCGCACTCTCCCCTCATCCTTGCCCACTCTTTTGCTCTCTCTCTGTGGCTCTCGTTCACTCACTTTTGTTTCGGTTCGTGCGTGTGTGAGTGTGTGTGTGTGTGTGGTGCAACCAAAAACGCAAAGCCCTTAAATGAATTATTTAAATCAGAATTACAATTAATTTTTTAAACCGCCAGAGAGCTGAAATTGCAAGTATCAGGAAGCGATACTCTGTCTCTCGCATTTCTTTTTGGTCGCGGAGGAGGAGGCAGTAGCAGCAGCAGCAGCGGAACCAGAAGAAGAAGCAAAAGCGGAGCAGACGCCGCACACAAACACTGAAGCATTTTCGCTGTGGATTCGGATTCGACCAAAATGTTGTGGTAAGTGTGTCTGATTTCCTCGGTTTTTGCAAATATTTATTTTTAATCCAGAAATTGTGCGTCTTCCCTCGCTTCCTCTATTTTCTTTTTTGCAATTTCCTTGCCGCTGCTGCTTCTTCCTATACAAACACGCCCTTTTTTGCGCACCTCTCCTTTCTGTGTGAATGTGTGCGGGCCTGTGTGTGAGTGCAATTTCTGGACAGTTTTTTTCTTGTTTATCTACTATTTACTTAATTTAGGCGCTTGAATTTGCACAAATTGGTGCCAGGCCCTTAAAAAACAGCTGTCGTTAATGTTTCTGGTGCCGCTGCTGTTGCTGCGCCTCTTCCTCTTCTCCGTTTGGCTTAAAAACCTGTTTTTATTGTGTTTGTGGGGGGTATGCCGAGCGACAGAGACGGCCAGACGAGGGGGAAGGGCGATTGGGGCAGCTGGTCTTTGCTTTAAACTTTGCTTTAATTGCTCCCTTTTCTCTTGGCTGCATTTGTTGTTGTTTTGGCTGCAACTGCTGCTGCGGCTGCTTCTTCTTCTTGTGCCTGTTTAGCCGCAAAACAAACAAAAACCTGCCAATTCAGGAGAGAGCGTGAGAGACGCAGCCACAGGGAGAGAGACCTGGGGAGCTAGCCGAAATGAGAGAGAGATGCGCAGATTGTGCGGGTGGGGCAGCCTCGCTTTTTGCTTCCTCTTCCTACTCCTCTTCTGCTGCTTCTTCTTTGGCTCCGTGTTTGTTTGAACTTTAATTTATGCCTCCTCTTCCTCGTATTCTGCCTCCTCTTCAGCTGCCTCGCTGCCTCCTCCCACTTGCCTCTGCTGCAAACATTTAAATGTCAATGCACCAGCAGCTGCAGCGGCCGCAGCAGCCAAGGCAGCAACAACAACAAATAGCAATAACAACAACTCCTTTAGCCCTGAAATGGCAGCCAACTCCATGACTCATTTCGGCTTTTATGCTTTTTTTTGTTCGTTGCCAAATGAAGCGGGCCAAAGACCCGCAAACACAAAAGGAAATACCAACAATACAATACAACTCCACTCATAGGGCCAAAACCAGCCATAGCAAATGGGGAACCCGTTTGCAAATAGAAAAAATCAAAGCTCAGAATTTAAATTAAAAACTTTGCAAATTTGAATTTGCTCCTTATTTAAGTTAGAAAAAGACTAAAGACCTAAAATCAATTAGAAAGCCAGAAAATTAACCTATTTCCGCTTATCCGATTATTTTTCTAATTTTACTTTCTACATTTTTTTATATTTCCTTTAGGAAATATTCCTTTTGGAAATACAGAATACTGAACCATATGCATAGTCTTACTGCGGAAGTTCCACTGTACACTGGAAATGCACAATGTTGGTCAAATTTGCATGCCGCTCACTACCTGCTGCTCCTCCTCCTTCTTCTTCTACTATTCCTCCTTATTCTCCTAGTCTCTTTTGTATTCCCTTCTTGTCTTCTTTCCCTTCGGCAAACCCAAATAAAAAACACATGGCCGCTGGCCGCATGCAACGCAGATTTCGTAATTGTTGCATTAGAACAGGGGCACAGGGACAGCGGCGCCCAGGGAGAGGGGTGCCAGAGGGTCGGGTGAAATGAGGGTGTGACGACACAGTTATCTGAACACCGTTAGCCCAGTTTTCCAGCTGCTCCACGCACTGTGTGGCGCGCAATTGGGAGCGTGGCTACTCGCAGATAAGATAAGACACTTAAGTAAAACCCAAAAAAAGAATGGAAAACACCAGGCAAAAAAAAAAGAAAAACAAAAACAAACAAACACACATGTCCTCCTCGGCTTTCCGATGCGCTTTGGTTATTAAACAAACAGACAATCTGCTGTTTCTACTTATTGTTGTTGTTAGTTACTGCCCCATTTCCATTTTATCAGCCTTAAATTACAGTATTAACTCCAGAAGTTTTATTTATAACAAAAGTTTAAATATAATTATTAAATGAAATTTAAAAATGATAAATTTGAACAATACAGATTCTAATAGAACATTGCTACGTCATCATAAAGAGTAGTCTTCATAGAGTGTAGTATCTCCCATCCAAGCTCCACTGTACTTAGGGCGAAAAAAGAAAGATAGCCATAGCCCTTTGGTGGCTTGTTTACATATCGTTGCTCTGGTTTTGTTTTTGGCATTTTTACGATGACTAAAAGTTTGGTAAAACCAATTCCAGGTATTCCAGCCTGATGCACTAAAAAGAAGCAACAACTGTGTTGGGGGTAAATACCTTAAAATCTGAATCATAAACTGGCCGCGTCAACTTTTTGTTTTTGTGACTAAACCCGCAATCGGTGTTGTATCAGGCGGCTTTAGCGGCTGACGAAAAGAAGAAAACAAACAAACAAAGAGGGCCTCGTTGTCAACGATGCATTGAACTCTGAACTCTGCAAGAGAGGGTAATACGAGAGATATAGAGAACCACCCACATGGATGCCACAGCAAATCCAATTAACATTTCCGCATTGTTGCCGTCGTCTGTCCACTTCCATTTCCTCCCACTCCCGACTCTCATGGCGGCATCCCATCCAATAAAATCCATTCGAATTCAGTTTGCATCCGATTCGGAATCTGAGCACGGTCCGCAGCTGAGTTATGGAGAAATGCGGGACCAACATGGAGAGCTAGGAATCTTGAGACATGTTGGTTTCTTCTCCTCCTCCTCCCAATCCGAGTCCGAATCCCCTTCATACTTCCCCCTCTCTCTCGGTTACCGCTAGCTTCCTTCCACTTGGCCAAGGAAATGGCTCGTGACACAGTTCTTTTGTCTAATGACTCTATAACTACAGGTCTTTGGTACCACAAGCAAGCACCCGACAATTGCATTGCTATTCTTTAATAAATCATTTCCACACGGTGAGAAAAGATACCAGTCATTAGATATTAAAAAAGATTGAATTTCAAATTATTGGGAAGATATTTGATGAAAAACCCATGAGAATTCAGTGGTTACAGATAGAGTTAAGCTTTTTCCTTCTAAAAAACTCTATGGATAATTGCAATAATTTTTCTCCATGTTTTAAATATATATTTTATCCGTATGCCGGCTGCATAATTCATGGATCCCCAACCAAGCGAAGACCGGCAATCGGAATCGGATGTGTGGAACGTGTTTGGGGTTTCTCATTAGAGTGTATATACCCCTTCATATCTTTTTCCCTTGCACCCCTCCTCTGCAACGCTGACTAATTAATATCTTTTTACTTTGGCAGCTTGTTGATTCAACTATTTGTTTTTGTTTATTTCTGGGATATCTCTGTGCCTGTTTCTGCCACAGTTTCGCCGCCACTCTCTTTGTTCTGCTTGGATTGAGGAAATGATTTCCTTCGATCTGATTTGATTCAGCTTTGATTGTGTTTTAGGCAGAAAATCATTTAGCATATGACTCACATTAGTTGTAGGAGCAGCTGGGAGGAGATAATTTTATCTTATCTGAGCTGGAATTTTATCAAGATCAACAGGGGGAAAGCATAAACATCGTGTCAAGCGGCAATTAAGTGATATGCAGAAAAGTGTAGGGGGGAAAATGCCGCCAGGCCAGACTTGAGCAGAGAAAAAACCGTGGAAAATAGGGCCACTTAGAGATGGTACTTCATATAAAACTGAATCTTAAATGGAGGGTAAACAGAGTCAGTTTAAGATCTTACGTCAGTTTTGTTACATTTTGCAAACATTTTTCAGTGATGAATAGAAAGATTAGAAGAGTAATTCTACTGTCTGACTTATTATGATTGATTGCCACTTGTTAATCAATTTAACTTAACCTTCCAGAATAACTGGGTGCATCTTAATTCAAAGCCTTTTCCTTTCAAAGAAGACTCATCCCTACAGAAAAAATCGTCAGCTAACTCAGATTAAACTTGGAACGTTCCGTTCTCAAACAAAATGTGCAAGTTTGTGTGTGCTCAACAACATACAATTGCATTTAGACATGACGAATCCGAAGTGCTGCATATATGTGGCATATCTTGTGGATATAACTGAAGGCAAACTGCACAGATAAGCGGAAAAGGCAGAAAATTTCGCTTAAGTGGGCAGCTTTCATTGTCTTCGGTCTCTGCGGCGAATACAGAAAAGATTACAGCACAAAAATGTAAGCCCCTGAAATGTGAGTGGTCGAAAAATAAGATAGAAAAATGCTCCTGGATGGTTGGCTAAGCATTTCATTCAAGACTCTTTGGCACACAAACTTCAACCAGTTGCCGCGGCTTCACTGTACTTGGCCCTGGACAGCGCCGCACTTCGTACTTAACCACGTTCTCGGGCTCGTCTCTCTCCCCAAGCCGCTTGGCCTGGTAATTGCTCTGGCGTTTAACCATTTTTTACGGCCTAGATATTTTGCCACAACAAACACAGACGGAAAACGGCAAGCCAGTAGCCTCCAGTGGGCTCCTCCTCCTCCTCCTCCCCCTGGCCATCTCCTTCGGACTCTCGACTGCTTCACGCTCTAACGCTTGGCTTGCCACACACATATACACACGCCGCCTAGATCTATCTCAAACCCCTTTCTGTGTGCAGATGCAGTGCCTCAGATATGCGAGCCCCATATAATTTCTATGAGTTGCAGATTAATTAAAACAAAATTACGATGTCTGCGGCTAATTTACAATTGTTTCGAGTGAGACGTCAGTGGGCTGAGTGGGGGAGCTTTCTCGGTATCAGCCACATTTGGCCAAAAAAAGCAGAGGAAACCCATAAACACCAAGCATATTTTTAGCCTCTACTTCTGGGAATGATTATAAAAAAAGAACGAACGTTTTCTTCTTGTGGTTGTTGTTGTTTTCCTTTTCAAGGTAAATTACGATGTGAAAATTGATCATGAAAATGTGCCGAGCAGCCGTCTTAAAAACTGAAATGAAATCAAAGCAAAGTGCGCAGAAATCGCAAAAGTGTGGGTTTCCCAGTTCCCAGAAACCCCAAAATTAATTGAATTTCTCTCTGGAGGCGATTTGATGTGGCAAGATCCTACGCCAGACCTCCAGACCTCAGAGAACATTGGAGATAAAGTATTATCTCAAGACCGGCCTCGGGAACGGGAAGTGCTCTCCACTGATAAAACGAATACAAATACAGTGGGGAATTACGAAAACTTGGAGGGTTAATCCCTGGTTATAAAGCTTATTCTACACAAATAATAATAATTATATCAATATTATATATATTATAATTGCTAAAAGGAACCACTATAGATATTTCAGAGAATGAATCAGCCCACAATGAGTTAGTTTTCATAGTGTTCAGGGATAAAACCTCTTTCGTAATTCAAGATTGGGTTAACTATTTAGCGCAATCTTGAATATTTCCTAAATATTTCATTAAACTACACCCTAGGAACTGTGGTATTATCCAATCCCACTTAAAATTGCCTCGCTGGGGGAACATAATTATTGTGGGACTGATATGCCATGTTGCTTGGCGCTTTTTCAGCGCTGGGCGGTCATGGAAACCGAATTCAAATTGCGTCCAAGTTGCAGGCGAAGCTGATTGCAAAGTCGATCCGTTCCCTTTAGCCCCCCTTATTTAGTTGCTTTTTGTTTTTGTTTTATGTGCAAACACAGCTCCCTGGGCCCCGCACTTTGCTCAATGGAATTGCAAGCACTTGAAGTGCTTCCGGTCTCTCTCGCTCTCGTTCGGTCTTCAAGTCTGAAGTTTCCAGCTCCAACGAAAGCGGAAAAAATGAGGCAGGAATAACAAAAACACCAGACATTGGAAGTGGGGTCTTGCCTGGGATTTGTTTTCAGCTAAAAGCTTCCACTAAACTTCAATTTTTGGTTTTATTTTCTGCATTTTCTGCAGTTTTTGAGAATGGTTCCTGAGTGGTTTGGGGGAGTGGCCCACAGGTGGCGTTGCACTCTCCCTGGAGAGGTGTTCCATCTCGTTCGGTGTACCCTTCACACATTCCAATCTTCCTGGACAATTTGTGTAACTTGAACTCTTTTTGTTGGCTCCGACTGCCATCCCGTTCTGCTTCTATTGTTGTTTCTCGCTCAATTGCAGTGACTTTTTCCCCAACCATTCATCTCGTTTTCTCTCACTTGCCAGCTCCCCTTTTTTCAGATGATCCCTTCCTGCGTTTTAATACCCTTTATAGAGGGTATTGGTATGCCTACATTTTTACATTGGCAAATTTAACTAAAAACTAATTAAGA